>CABHPH010141954.1:0-27940 GCA_902168325.1 Peromyscus nudipes | reverse complement strand
AGAGAGAGAGAGAGAGAGAGAGAGAGAGAGAGAGAGAGAGAGAGAGAATGCCTGCTGCCAGATACAAGACTATTGGATCCCACCCAGAATCAATGTGCTTTTTCTTTTAATTTTTCCTTTTGTTTTTGTTTTGTTTTGTTTTGTTTTTGAGACAGAGTTTCATGTCACCTGGGCTGGCCTTAAACTACCGACATAGCCAAGGCTGACCCTGGTCCTTCTGCCTCTACCTCTCTAATGCTGGGGTGAGAGGCATGTACCACCGTGCTCAGATTATATAGTGCTGGGGGTCAAACTCATACTTTCATGCATGCTAGCCAAACACTCTACCAGCAGAGCCTCGTCCCCAGTCTGCTTTCTCCCCTTCTGGATTATAGGTATGCACTGCCATACTCGGCTGGAATCAATACATTTTTAAGTCCCCAAACGTGTTTACTCCTCATCTGCTGTGTCAGCACTGTACAGTGGAAGAGACAACATCTGCCAGACGGCCATTAATAGAACACTTCCAGGGCACAGACCACTCAACCTTCGGGTGCTCAGAACATAAGAGACACACAAATAAACCAGCTCCAGACTCCCAGGCAATTAAACCCATTGTTACATAAGAACTATTAAAAAAAAAAAAAAAGAGCCCAGAGGCAAACCCTCTAAACAAGGATCTTTCTTTAGCTGCCTGAGAGGAAGAACTGTGCTAATATGGTGTTTCTATTCCTGACAGGAATAACCCTTAATTATTATGTGCCTAAAGCATCTGGAAATTTTAAATAGACTTTCACGTAATGTTAAGAAAATCAGAAGAACTACGTCACCGGCAACAGGAAAGACCTTAAACAGAGACAAAGAGAGAGTATCAGAGGAATGAGGGTGAGGTTGCACAGATCCCACTAAGTTGTCTGTAAAGTTCTGGATATGGAAAAGACAGAAAGTTAGTCAAGAAAATGAAATTGTTCTGTAAAAGAATAGAGGACGTTGGAGATGGTTTGATGCATGAGGAGTTTGGGAGTCAATCCCGAGACTCATATTAAAAAACGAAGTGAGGGATGCATGGTTGTAATCTGAACACGAGAGAGGTGGAAACAGGCAGAGAGCTGGGACTCACTAGCTAAGCAGCCCGACGTATGTGGCTGGTGAGAGACCCTGCCTCAAAATATGGTGGAATGGACCCGAGAAACAAAACTGCATGTATGCATGTGCACACATAAACACATAGATCCTTCATTCATGAGAGAATGGATCCACTAATACTTGACTACATTAAGTTTTAGGGGGAAAAAATAAACATATTTCCAAGAAAAACATATATATGACGTGCAAATGAGTATGTGTGGCCTTTTATCTAAAATTCATTGTGATAGTCGCTGTTAGTTGTCAGTTTGGCAGGGTCTAGAATCTTACAAGAGATAGGCTTCAGGATATACCTGTGGGGGTTATTTTTATTACATTAACTGAGGTGGGAAGACCTTCCCACTGTGGTGTCACCATTCCCTAGCTGGGATCCTGAATTGTGTAAGTAGAGAAAGAGGGCTGAGCTGTCCCCAGCACCTGATTCAAGTAGCTCTCATCCAGATGGTTACTCAGCCTCTTTTTGGTCATTTATTTGTTGTAGAACAAGGTCTTCCTGTGTAGCCCAGGCTGGCTTCAAATTCACAGCAATCCTCTGTTAGCCTCTCAAATGCTGAGGATATAGATGTGCGTCATCACGCCTAGATAACTTCATATCCAAAAAACAACCCACGGCCACCAACCTCTTCTTCCTGAAACATCCCGATCTGGGAACCCCCTTCCTTTGTGGGAAGCGATTGTCAGTCCGTCCTCAGTGTTTTGTGTCCCGCAACAACCTCTCTTCTGGTCTTTTCTCCTTCCTAAGTCCCACCTGCCCAGGAAATTCTTCAAGTTCCCCACAGCCCAGGCCCACCACACCCTGTGGTAGAAGGAGCAGTTCCAACAGAAGGAGGTAAGTCATCAGCCACTCAGCAGGCTGCTGTCCAGAATGTCCTAGCTGGTTACCCAGAACAATTCAGGTCATTCACAGTCTGTTTTACTCATTTGCATTGGCTGTCTGACCATGGAGGCATTTGGACTTGAGGCTATGGACATAATCTCTGGATTGGTCTTACTGTAGCCAATGAATGTCAATTCATTCACAGATTATTTGAAATATAATATAAATATAAAATGAAAGTTTATCTTAGTTTCAGTGATGGTTCAGTGTGTAAAGGCTTGGCATATAAGCAGGAGGATATGACCAGCTCCTGCCACCTTGATTTCTCCATCATTATGGACTGTACCCCTGAGCTGTGAGCTAAAATAAAGACTTTCTACATAAAGTTATGTTTGACGGAGTATTTATTACAACAACAGAAAAAAAAATAAGACATACAGGATTTGCTTCTAAGACTTTGGAAAAAGAATCATATAATAAAGTAATTGTCATAAGCTACTTTTATAAACATATCTTTGTCAGCCATTGTCTAAGTGTACATCAGTGATGAATAATCTAGCTATAAATGTCGGCGTTTCACCTCATCAGAGTGCTTGTTGCTGGCCAAGTGTTATCAGTCCAAGCAGGGCCGGTTCTAGCAAGGGCTGGCACATGGATTCTTATGGACAAAAACATCTATGCCTTCTCATTGTGTCAACTGTTGGCTAGAATGGCCTAGAATAAAGCTGAGCTATATTGCTCAGAGAGCCAAAAGGCTCACCATGAGGACAATCTTCTCTATCAGATGTCATGTAAGCACACAGCAGATGTTTGAACATACAGAGGCAATTAGAACTATCCCTGCCCTCAAGAAAAGATTTGTTGTTTATAAAAGATAAATATACAGAGTTCCTCTGAGGGTCTTCCCATGGCTGGGTCCGCCCACGGAAGCAGCAAACTTGCGTGTGTGTGTGTGTGTGTGTGTGTGTATGTGTGTGTGTGTGTGTGTGTGTGTGTGCATTTCCTAACTTCTAAGTGACTAAATACAGATAGTGATCTTCATGGCATAGTGAGATAAGAAGGTCTGTGATGTGAACAAAGAGCACATTGATGGAGACAGGTGGAGCACAGCTATTGTAGAGAAAAGAATTCAATTGACCTTTGTCTCTAGTTTCTGACAGGAATACTCCAAATACTTGGACTTTCCCAAGGAATTGGCGTGCCTCTGTCCTTCATGAGTCCCTTGGACCAAGCTAAACTGTACACTGTCAATACAGCTCAAAATGGACTGGCTATTCCAAAAGACCATGCAATTCATTTGGACTTAGAGTAGGGTTATATCAGCCAGCCTCCTCCGGGGAGTGGAGGGGGCTAGAGACTGAACAGTCACATGGTAAATGACTCTATTAGTTGTACCTAAGTAATGAAACTCCAGTAAACAGTCTGAACATCAGAGCCTGGTGGGGTGTCCTGGTTTCTGAGCACATTAGTGTTGGGGGGAAGTAGCAGAACCTGGCTCCATACAGCAAAAGCAGCAAATCACTATGTCCAGGATTATCCTACATTCTGACCTATGTGCCTTTTCATTTGGATGACTTTGATTTGGGGGGGATTGGAGGGAGCTCCTCCCCTTTTGCTGTGTTTGCATACATGTACGTACAAGTGCACACACACACATACCCATGTGTGTGTGCAGCCAGAGGAGGATGCTGGATTGCTCCCCTGTTGTGTTCTGTGCTCTATTCCCTTTGGACAGAGTCTCTCGCTGAACCCAGAGCTCACCATTTTGTCTAGGCTGGCGGGCAAACAAACCTCAGCAATCCTCCCTTGTCTCCACTCCCAACAGGCTCATGTATCTGACTGTTTACATGAGTGCTGGGATCTGAACTCAAGTCCTTGTGCTTATGAAGCAAACACTTACCCACTGAGACATCTCTCCGGCCCCTTGATTTGTATCTTTGATGATAAAACAATTTTCTTTCTAATTAATTTATTGGGATTTCATTCAGCGTGCTTTGATCATGCCTCTCCTAATTCCTTGCTGAGTTCTGTGAACCATCCAAACTAATTATCATATCTGAAAGAGTTGATGTCACTCTGAAATTTCCATCCAGCTAGTCAGGAATGTGGGTAGCAGAGAACTCCTTAACCGTGGCTGGAATCTTAAGTGGCAGCCCTTCTTGCTGGGGACCATGCCCTTCACTTGTGGACCGATGCCAACTCCAGGACTGCTTTGCAATATTTCCACACTCACTCTCAACATCTTCAATATTTGCCGGAAATAGTGCCTTAAAGAGGCAAATCTCTTACAGTTGACTTGCCTTTCCTTGTCCCCATCTCCAAGCACAGACTGAGAATTGCCATGTTCCTATCTCAGCAGAAAATCACCTCAAATGGGGTAGCCAAAGCAGCTGTGGTGCAAGACGAGCCTGAAAATGTCTAGTAAAACTGAGGCATTAAAAACTGGTGATGCTGGAGACATGGCAAGGTGGGAGGCGGAAACAGGAAAAGCCTCAGAAGCTCGTGGGCTAGCTAGCCTGACATACACAGCCGTGAGCGATGAAAGACCCTGTATCAAACAAGGGGAAGGTGAGTATTGACACTCAAGGCTGTGTTCCTTCCTCCACATTCATACTGTAGTGCACACACAGCCATACTCACACACGAACACAAGCGTACACACAGCCAAAGATTTAAAAAAAAAAAACTATCGTGAATGCACAAAGGAAAAGTCCAATAGTTGACTAAAAGATTCAGTGTATTTCACAAAGGTAGTCATAGCCTTGAAGATAAAAGTAACTCATACACAGAGTAACTCGTACATGAGCAAGAATAAGTGGCTAAATCTGGGTGTTTGATAAATCATGATAAAGTAGTCCCTAATCTTTACATAGTCCTTATTGTGTGCCCAAAATTTTGCTAAGCTCATTTTATCATTCTAATAAATTCTTACTCCTGAGAAATAGTCTATAGTTGTACCCATTCTGCAGGTGAAGCTATTGAGACTTCAGCTAAGAAACTCAATGAAGACCTCAGAGCCAGTAGCTCAGTGTGGCTGGAGAGAAGCGGAGCAACTAAAACAAAAGGTAAGAGAAAGAGAGTTGTGAACATCTGTCAGAAACAGCTTTCTTTCCTCCATAGGCAAAGAGTACCATCGGATGTATCTATACAGGGAGTATCACATACTGAAAGGTAACTGTGGTGGCAGAAGGAATACTCCAAAGACAATTAGGCAACAACGGTAAGGTCACTGGGCAAACACAGTTTTAAAAAAAAAAAAAAAAGGTCGAACCTGGGAATGGCCAAGGGATCGATGTGGAGATCAAGAACAAGGAGAGATGATGGGATGCATGAAGTTCAAGAACCTGGAGACACTATGGGAGAGCAGCCTTGAAAGAATGACACAAACTCTCCAAGGCATCAAACCACCAAAACCACATCTGTGGAGACTAGAGACCCAGCTCAGAAGTTCACACTGCTTTTGCAGAGGATCTGAGTTTGGCTTCCAGCACCTGTGTCAAGGGACTCACAAGCAGCTCCAGAGGATCCAATGCCCTCTTCTGGCCTCTGCAGGCAACTGCACTCATGTGCACATATCCACACATAGATACACACAATTAAAAATTACAAGTAAATCTCTTTTTTAAATACCTAAGAAGCAGGCCTTCTCTGCTTAGAAAAGGATTTTTCATTATTTTTAATTACAGTTACTGTGGGTGTATATGTGTGTGAGGAGGCCAGAGAGGGCACTGGCTCCTCTGGAGCTGTGGTTACCAGTGGGAACAGGCCTTCTCTATTCATGTGTGCATTGACTGAAGGCAGCTGCTCTTGTGCCTTGCCTGAATTTGGTAGACATCATTCTCTTGATCAGTTAATGGATCATGAAGTCACATTTAAGGACCACATTCAATATTAGCAGGCAACACTGTGACATCCCTCTGTCATTCGGATCTGTGAGCCCCTGGCTGGGTACCATCACTCTGTCGCTCCAAGCTCTCTGTGTTGGTTTGCATCTGCCTTTGATGAATAATGAGCATCAGGGGAGCTAATCAAGGATTCTTGTCTAAAAATCTTTTTAGACCGCTGAGATGAAGCGGGAACATAACAGACCACCAGTCTAGTTCTCAATCCATGTGATTTAGGAATGCACACACTGAACTGGTTGTCTTCTAGCCCCTCCTAGAATTCAGTGAGAAAGAGCCAACAGATTACAGAAAGGTAAACAGAAGCTAAACACTGCAAGGTCGCTCCTTCCAGGGCTCCATTAAGAAAATGCAAAGCTAAATACAAATACAATTAACTTTGGGTTCCCAACTCCACAATAAACAATCACAGACATTTAAGCCGGGTCCTTTCACAACTTCCTGCCCCCACATCTCTGTCAGCGCCCCTACCCAGTCTCAATCAGAAAGGGCTGAAGAGCCATTTGGTTCATTAGAGGAGCTTTGCTGGATTCCAGCAGCAAACTTGAGCACAGAAGAATCAATAACAATCCTTTTTACTCAGGCTCTGAATTGTGCTGGGTACTCAACTCATAAATATTATTCAAGATCCCACTTCTAGTGCTAAAAGCCCAGATCAGCCTCGGCACACTAGCCATGCAGCAGAAATGGAAAGCAAACAAAATTCGACCTCTTCCCTAGAGACTGCAAGGGGGGTTCAGTGCACCAGAGGACAGGGTGCCACATACAGTAACGTCTGAGTCTTTCTCACTTCCTAACTTCCTCAGGAACCACTTGGTAAAACATTCATCTGAAAATGTTTAAGGAAGACATCCAACACTGTGCTCTTACACCAGCTTCTGTCACATAATCAATACGTCCTCAAGCACACACATCTATATCACACACTGACCTTGCATTTCACCAAGATTCGGAAGGTATTTCCCGCGCTTCATCTTGAAATCTTTGCTAATCTCACATCATTCCATATCAAACATATCACCATAAAGAGACAGAGGTGCACATCAAAGGCACCTTTGGGAAATATTTTCTTTTTTGTGTGTTTTTGTTTTTGTTTTGTTTTGTTTTGTCTTGTTTGGTTTCTTTGTGTAGCTCTGGCTGTCCTGGAACTCACTCTGTAGACCAGGTTGGCCTCGAACTCGCAGAGACCCACCTGTTTCTGCCTCTTTGTGTGCTGGGATTAAAGGCGTGCGCCACCCACTGCCTGGCTCTGGAAATATTTTCAAATAGGGAGGAATTCCATGCATGGTTGTAAACACAATCATTTCAGAAGGTAATAAAATGAGTCAACTTTTGTCAGTGGCTCAGGGAGGTCCCTGAGAAGCAGAACATTTCACATACATTCTAGAACATTTCATGTGATATCAAGTATATCCTCCTCTCCTTTTCAGTTATCAAGAAGAGGAAGGACAAGGCACACAGGAGAGGAAGGGGAAAGATCTGTCATCCTTTAATAGAAATGTTTATGTCAAGGAATAAAGACCTAATTTTCCCCCTGAAGTATGTGACTTCAAGGCAGGCAAGGCATATTCTAATCGGTGCTCAGCAGAACTCCTCATGCACAATGTCTTTCCTTCCAAGCTGTCACTTTTAAGACTGTGACGTTTTCTCCAATCTCTGAAAAATATTAGGCCATGTCACCAATTTGTTGTAATAAATAACAGGATGGACTCACACGTGGGTGCTTAATAGGTGTCATTCGGATGGTACAAACATCCTCCCACCCATTAAGTCTCCGTAAGGTTCCTGTTGAGGAGAAAACATTTTCCCCCTTCACCAATTATAACGGAAACACACAAACATGGATAAGGGATGCTCTCTGAAAGGTTCCCCAAGTACTCCTGAACCTTTAAGCAACAGCGAGCCCCACCACATTCAAGACCGGAATTCACAATCTTAGCCCGTCAATAAGGACATTCCCCTCTTGCTATTCAGATTTGGAAAAACCACCTTTCAGGCTCCCCAAACCTATCCTGCACCTCCCTCCTACTAGACTGTCCAACTTCCGCTTGCCTTCCTAGGAGAAACCCAGCCAGGCCCCATGCTGAATTAGATTAAACGCAGAGTCCACACTCTGAGATGTTAGTGTGATCACAGTCCCCAAGAAAAGCTTAATGTCAACTGAGCATCAGATCCCATGGAGGGTCTTAGGAAGACAAAGAGTTGGAGAGAGCCTGAATTCACCCTGCCTGACTGATGAGCTGGCCTATCAATCTCCCCATTCACTTGACAGTAGTCAGGAAGGAAAAAAAAATATTCCTGATTCTCAAGACTTCAGATCAAAATCAGAATCCCTGCCATTGGCTCTCATGTCTTCAAATACTACCATCTTGTCTATGTGGAATGTTTACAGCAAATCATAGAACTTCCTCACCTCCATAATTATGTAAGCCAATATGTTATAAATACTGTATATGGCAGGTTCAGGCAACAAGCAGGTAAGCAAAAAAGAACACTCTCCCCTCCCTGAGTGGACACAGATGGAGAACCACAAGAATCCCACACAGCATGATATGGGTGTGCCACAGCTGATCTAGGGGTTGGGGTGCCAGGCTGGCCCCTGGGAAAAGGGTGGGGCTAGCACGATGGCGGATTGTGAAAACAACGGGGACTGAAGTCCCTTAAGGGATCACTTGCAGCCCATTAACACACTGTTCCTCACTGTACCCACCCGCGACTCTGTGAGCTCTCTGGCGTACAGGGCATAGCTACAAACCAGCCCGTCTCAAACTTTTAGCACTTAAATGCACTCTCACATTTTCCCTGTGTTGCTACTTCATGTCTTTCCCCAGTTCTGGTGACAGAAATGGCATTCCACAGCATGAAAAACTGGTTTGGGGGGTTAGTGGTGTGGCTCTTTGAGACAGGGCTTGCCGAGCATCTATGAGGCCCCAGGTTTGATCCCCAGCACCGTACACACACTTGCACACACGCACACCCACACACTTACTTCAGTATGACTTTTTCTATTAGGGTAACTGCTATTATTTATGTTCTATGCTTCTCCATCTTCCTGTACTTTTTCTTTACCCCTCGAAAATCTCCCACTGTGAAAAGGGCACCACTGCCTAATGAAGGTCAGCTATGGGCTGGTCCTGGGCTTTCCCAGTCTTCACCTGGCGCTGTGAGTTTGGCAGGTTATGGTTTAAATGTGTACCAACACACACACACACACACACACACACACACACACACACACGTGTTTGTGTGTGAATATTGGTCTCCAGCTGGTGACGCTATTATGGGAAGCTACTGAACCTTCATGAAACTGGACCAATTGTCTGGATACACGACACTAGTAGGTGGACCTCGAGAGCTACAGCCACATCCACTTTCTCACTCTGCTTCCGGTCTGCCACCACCATGTGACTATCGACAAGCCCCCCACTTCCACGTCTTCCCCACTGTGACAGGCTATGCCATCTGGACCTGTGAGTCAAATAAATCTCTCCTCTCTGAAGTCACCGCTTTCAGGCATTTTGTCCCACATTTAGAAGAGTAAATAATACATGCTATTACTGTTCTTGTTTTATAGAGGAAAAATAAACAATCCAAAGACTTGTGCTATAGGACAAGATGGTGTCAAGATTCAAACCCATCAAGGCCATGCTCCAGAGCGCCAACCACAGACTGAAGTTCAGGAAACCTTCTTCAGTAACTACTGCTCACTTGGTAGAGGAAACTCACAAATCCCCTTGAAATAACCTGAGGCCACAGAGTGTTAGAGGACCAAATTTGGAAGGCGCAGACAGAGATAAGGGAAACAGGAGGTGGGGTGGGCGTGGAGCTCAGGTTTACATTTCATTACTTTCCCTTCCCTGTCCTCTGATAACCTAAGAAAAAGTACTAACAAGGAGCTAGCACAGAGAAGGGCTGAGTGGGAGCCAGAGGAGCCTTGGCCCAGATATGCACCCGCAAGACAGGCTGGCAGAAGCGCACTGACCATTCTGGGTGGCTCTTAATGAGCAGCGCCCAGCTCAGCATCTTCCAGGCTGGAGCTAGCCAATGAATATTCACAAGGGGAAATGCTAACGCAGCCAGAGAGAGACAGCAAATGCAGCACACAGCTCCTGCTGCTTCATTTTCAAAAGTCTAACAAAATCATGTTAAGTGAGACTCTTTGGTGGGAGGGAATCTTACTGAAAGTTGACTAAATGTACTTAGCACAGATATCTGTGGGTTTGGGATCGTTTTTGGGGTTTTTTTGTTTTTGTTTTTGTTTTTACTTCACAATTAAAAATACATTTGACACAGTCGGGACAAATGTTCAGCCCCAGTCCCCCCCCCTCCCCACACACACACACACAAACAAAAGTCTGCAGAAAGAATGACTTGGGGAAAATATTGGCAAGGTCATATTAAACTATTGCATCATTGTCTGGTCCTTCCCTAGATCTAAGATAATGTGACATTTGGTCGCAGCATATTAAAGGCCAGTCATTGATATTGCTACTTCTAAGCAATAATGCCTTCGCAGAAAATTCTAAGAACCAATATATTTTTTTGCAAACACATAATAAATGCAAATTTGACTTTCACACACAATAAATTAAATAATTTGACAAATGGCCTTGGGGTTTATATTCTTTGTGTGGCATGTGGGGTATCAGAGTGTTTGTAGTTTAGCTTGGCATATAATTCATGCATAAATACAAGCTGTGTTTTTTGTCTAATCATCTCGTGTTATTTTCCCAGCACCTCCAGGCAGTAAGAACATTGCTCAGTCCTCTTTGCTTTGCAAGTTCTAAGATGCAGAAAATCCTGAATGTGCTAAACAAGAATCCACTGCCGGCTTATGAAATATAAAGGCTTATGAAAACATGGCACGTCCTCAAGTAGACCGGTTTGTTTTTAAATATTTTAATAGTGTGTACTGCTGTGTTAGGAACTAAATGTGCATTGTGTCCAATCTCACATCGAGTCTATACTCTATTTTGATCATCCTATAAAAAAGATCAAAATGTAAATACCATGTAAATTATATTTTATACATGTCCTCCTTTGCATGAAAGCAAACAGAATACTTATTTCTTCTCTGAACACATGAGAATATAAACAAGCAACGCATCTAAAACCAAGAAGTATTCACTGCCTCACTCCATTAAAAAAAGATGCCCTCAGGTATCAATTACAAAGAGAATGCCTGCGCTTATGCTTTCAAATTTTTAAGCACAACGTTAATATTTATTTCAAAGGGTCTCAAGCTAATTATGCACGCTACTGTCTAAAAGGAAATACTATATAAGTGCTCTGCCCGAAAACTCTCTTAAGAGACTACCTAAGCCAAGAGAATTGATAGCAAAAATTGAATGCCTGACGTTGAACTTGTCGTAACCAGGAAAAGTTGGTATTTTCCTAACAACTAAATGTAAACTATGCACCTTGATTGGATCCCAGTATAAAACATGCACACATTTGCACACATTTGCACACATTTGCACACACCCCCACACACAAACTCAAAAAGAGAATCTTAGGACAATGAAAGAATTGCAAGTTAGACATGGACCAAGTATAAATATTATGAATTTTATTTCCTTACACATGAAATGGTTCTGTGACTCTTGAAGAAAATATTCTTATTCTTAGTGCATGACATCATGTTTAAGGATGAAATATGACAAAATATGAAACTGGCCAATGGCCTAACAATATCTAAAATGTATAGAATTAGATGTATGAGGAAGAATACGAAGTAAAATTGACAAAAGGTTAATAAAAGTTGATTGCAGGTGAGAAGCACACAGATGGCCAATGTAAAAATCTGCCCTCCTTACCTGGGGCGGCCATAGCTGCAGGTTCAACTATTCACGGATGAATACTACTGGAAAATATGTGTCTCTACTAACCATGTGCAGGCCTTTTTCCTGTCATCACTCCCTAAGCAATACAGCATGAGCACTGTTTGCACAGCATTTACACTGTGCTCGGACATAAGTAATCTAGAGGTGACTTATAGTATGTGGGAGGACATGTTGGGTACGCAAATACTGCATCATTTTCCCTAAGGGCCTTGAGTATCTACCAATATTGCTATAGACAGAGGGGAGGGGTTGCTGGACCCTATATGCCTCAGATACTAATGACTGCATTCTCCTTTTAAGACTCTCACATTAAAAAGTGACACAAGCGTATGTGTGCATCAACTACTGAACCAACCTAGGCACAGCTAAAATGTTGCTTTCCATGGACAGAGAGATAATGCTTCATTTTCTTGGAGCTTAATTCATTAGAGCATCAATTTTCCACCACTGACCCAGAGAAATGATGGCCGCCCTTCTGTCGGAGACTACAGGAGACAATTGACTGACAAGCACCACCTGAATTAGAACAGATGCATGGGATCCCCAGAGGGGAATCTGCATGGGCCAGATCACACGGCAACGCATGCCCTCAGAAAAATATAGGCTGAGAACAGCAGAGACCTCTGAGCCTGGAAACATCATGACGAACAGAACCTGCAACTGGCGAAGCCTTGCTTTCTGGAGAAAGTATGCTAAGATAGGATGCAAACCTGAGCTAAATGAGACACATAACAAGACATCAGCTCTCTCATTCACCCGGGAAAGGCAGACTCCTACCTTCCTTTTAGCTGTTCAATAAAGTGAACTGCCAAGTTCAATAATAAGCAAAAGAGCCAGGTGGTACTCTTAAAACTTCTAGTTCAAATTACTAACAATTCTAGTACTAACAAAGTACTATAATCATCAGAAACAGAAAATCTGTAAATATTTAATTTAGAGATATCTAAAATTATTAAAAACTAATACTCAAGCCTAGAAACCCTCACAGCAGGGTATTTCCTATTGATGGAGTTCTTTTGTTTTAGGGTCCAAATCCCAGTGTTTCTTGGCACTAATTCACTGTTAAGTCATAGTTCAAACCAGCCTTTCCCGACCTGTTCAAACCTTGCCGCACACTCTGGGACTCTTTCTTGGAATGGAGCTGAGCTAAGCAGAAAGTACTGAACTTTTGAGTTGGCCCAGAATGATGACTTCACTCGCTTCTTGTTTTTCCTTTTAGAATGTGTCTGTGTGCGCATGTGTGTGTGCATGTGTGTGTGTGTGTGTGTGTGTGTGTGTGTGTGTGCTCATTTGAATGTGTGTGTTCATATACACCTAGGCACATGTGTATGAGCATGCATGTGAAGGCCAGAGGTCAACCACAGGTATCATTCCTCAGGAGTTGTCTATCTAGTTCGTTTTTGAAATGAGCCTGGAACTCAACATGTATACTAGACTAGCTGGCCAGCAGGCCCCAGGGATCCACCTTAGGCCACAAGCTAAACAGTTACAGGAAGGATGGTTGACTTTCCTTTACCTAAGGAACAATTATCTTGTTTATGTGCTGTGAACCCCTTATCCTCTCCTTGCTGCACCTGCCTTTGACCTGAAACTAGCTGTTTATCCTTCTTAAGGAAGCAGAAGACCATGGCCCCCACAATCTCATTTTTTGCTTTAGATTTTCTCAGTAAGGTATGGGGTCTGGGAGGGTTGAAAACAGATTCAAAGAATATCTGTGCACTATACTTATGCAAGGAATTCCTGAATTCTCTTCAGTCCTCAAAATTCTAAATTCTTGGAAAGCATCTGTCTACCTGTGAGCACTTAACTAGACCAGAAAGAAACTCAAGAAACGTTGCAGAATATTTGTTTAACTATGCAAAGATGTGTTGCATTTGTTTAACTATGTAAAGATGTGTTGCTGTTTTACCTTGCTTGCCTAAGGCACCTGATTGGTCTAAAAAAAAAAGCTGAACATCCAATAGCAAGGGAGAGGGTATAGGAGGGACTTCTGGGCAGGGAGAGTAGGTAGGAGGGGGAATTTAGGCTCAGGGGAAAAAGAAAAGAGACTACAGGGAGACACCAGGGGCCAGACAGACAGACATCAAGGAAGTAGTAAAGTAAGACATACAGAATAAAAGAAAGATAAAAAGCCCTGAGGCAAAACGTAGATAAATAGAAACTGGTTAAATTAAGCCAGAAGAGCTAGTGAGACAAGCTTAAGCTAAGGCCAAGAATTGATAACTAATAAGTCTCCATGTCTTTATATTGGGAGCTGTTTGGCAGCCCAAAGAAAAATCCAACTACAAAGAAAAAAAAAAAACTGTAATTCTCCACCACACTGTATGTATGTGTATGTGTGTATGTATGTGAGACTTACGTGCACACGCAAGGAGACTAGAGGAGAATACCAGTTGTCACTCTCCATCTTGTTCCCTCGACACAGAGTCTCTCATGGAACCTGTCTAGGTGGACGGCCAGCAAGCCCCAGTGATCCCCCTGTCTCTACTCCCCAAAATGCTAAGGTTATGGGTGCTGATGCTTACGCTGCAAGTGCTCTTACTCACCAAGCCATCTCCCCAGATCCCAGGTATTTCTTTAAGCTCTGCACCAGAGGTCTGAGCACAGTTTGTTCACCAAATGTCTGCTGACTGTGATATACTCTCTATACAAGATGAAGACAGTCAGACCTCAGTCTCCCAGAGACCTGTGGAGTTGCTTCAAACACTCTGGGGAGGAGGGGGTTCTGCCAATATTCCAGCTAAAACATTAGTGTCTGTCCAGAGGTCTCCCCGCCACCTCTAGGCCTGGCCATGACCACAGGGGAACTGGGAAGAGGAAGGATCAACACTCAGAACTCAAAGCCCACAGTGAGACCACTTTGTGACAGGAGGGATGCCCAGGAAAATAAAGCAGCCCAGGTTCCAAGACAACAAGAGAGCCTTGGGAGCTTCTGCCCAATGTGGAGCCACTTGCAGCCTCTGGAAGTGATCTGAGTCTCATTCTGAAGCTTAGCTCTGCCATTTAGTTTCATTCCCTGTTACGGAGGGGAATAATATTAATGCCCCCCCCATTACTCGTAGGGTTTACCAAAGATTAAATAATTCGGTATGCATGAAGTACTCTAAGCATGGCCTGATTCATGGTAAACACTGTGTCAATGCTAGCTAATATTGCCTAGAACATGCCCTCAGGAAGCCTGTCAAAGAAAGCGCCACTGCTTTATTTCCCCACCTACCACTGGGCAGCCGGAAGTACCCTGTCTCCTACAGAAAGTCTATGACAGCAGATCTGATCCTAACCAGGTAGGAATCACATCACGATTCTTTCATTCCCTGTTCAAACCCCAGAATACCTGGAGCGGTTTCAGTGAAGAACAAGCAAACGAAACTTCTTTACCTAGCAACTAGGTTCAGATATAAAATTGCAAGGTAGCAACATCCTATGATTAAAATGGAAATTGACATATGATTAAAATGGAAATCTACCTGACATGCATGTCAGAGCCCACGCATTCTCAGTGGGTAAGTTCTCGAGCTTCTAATAAATGTCCCTAAGTCGGAAATGCTGTGAACTCCAAAAGCTAACCTGGTGGAAAAGTCACACAGATTACCCTACACGTTAGCGGGACATAAATAAAGCAACCTTCAACATAGTAAGCGACCATGGAGTCTGTGGTAGAAAGAGGTCACTGGCCACCTGCACACCCTGGTGGCACAGTGAGTCAGTTCTTCAGAAGGGCCATGTCTACTAACTTAAGCTCTCCTGCTGGGCTACACCTGGCACAGCACACTGGCAGAACTTACGCATTGCAATAGGGTTTCTTTTCATAGCCTTTGTAGTTGTTCATGTTGAGAGCCATCTTGCAGACCTCGCAATGGAAGCATCCTTTATGCCAATACTAAGAAGGAAAGAAAAACAAAAACAATACTTAATATTCCATTGCAATACCATCTCTGGACAGAACCGGCAGAGAAGGCAGCCCGTATCGTAACACTACCAGGAAATGACCGTAGGTAGCAGCCCACACTTATCTATTTCCAGTTCTGTAAAGAACTCAGGCAGCTATTAAAGTTCATTTTCAAATTAATCCCACCACTGCAGACTCACAATGGAAGAAATGCCAAGGGTCTATCCATATTACAGCCGAAAAGGAACCCTGAAGTCTGTTAATGGCGAAATGGGACGGGTGGTGTGGCTTTAAAATGAAAGTGGTTCTCTTTCCAAATGTCTAAATGTTGTGTTTGTAGGATTTTCACACACGTGTCCACCGGAAGTCAGACAACCCACAGTAGCAGAGGTGGACTATGTAAGTACCCTTGTCCCCATCCCCGCCCAGCTTCCACTAAATTGCAAAACGCCGTCTGTGTCTGGGAGACAGCTTACTCTACAGAGGCATTTGTAACACCAAAGCAAATTTCACTGGGACTGCCCACGCTGGTTTCAATTGTCAGTCACCAGGGATCGCACTGGGTCTGTCTGGTAGGCTGTTCAACTCCATCCACACCCAGGAAGGGCAGAGCTGCTGAGACCAGGCTAAAGCCACTTCCTCTGGAATTGACCCTGGTGGAGTAGGCGCCGGTGGGTCAGCTTGCTACACCGGGCTGGGTCTTTCCTAAAGGAATTATTCTTAGCACTGCAGCAGCGGCGCCCCACAACATATTAATTGCTATTTGCCTTTTCCTAAAGCCGTTGTCACCAGAACTGTTAGGGACTGGATGAGATGAAGGTGCCAAGGTCCGTGCAGTGGGGAGGGAGGGACAGACTGAACGGGGGAGGGGGCGCGGCTTGTCAAGTGCCCCCCCCCCTCCATTCCCAGCCTGGCTCGTGGGTGACTCAGCCTGGCTGCTGGGTGCTCAGCCTAGCTCCTGGGTTCTCAGCTTGCCTCCAGGATGGCTCAGCCTAGCTACTGGGTACCCATCCTGGCTCCTCCGTGCCGGGGCTGCCATGCGTCCTTCAAGGCAGCTGTGTGGATGTCGCGCACCCTACACCCGGGACAAAAGCCTTTCCTAGTTCCAACACCCTTATCATCTGATCGTGGAGGTCTCAGACACAGCGACAGGGGTCTTCCTTCGAGCATCCTCTCTCTGGGCCAAGACCCAGGACACATACCAACCCACACATCTTTCTAACCCAGGTGCCAAAACTTCTTGGAGCAGGTGCAGCCGGGCGCCGGGCAGGTCCGGGCTGGCTGGCCAGGCGCCCCCTTGCTCACCTTATCCAGGCAGTTGACTTTCTCCGTGGGATACACCACTTTTCCGCAGCGGGCGCACTGGGGATTCATTGTCGCGGTTCCCGCGGGCGGTGGCTGTTGCTGCGGCGGTGGCTGGGGGCTCCGGGGAGCCGCTGTGACATCCCCCGGCGAGCCCCGTGCCACCTCGGGGCAAGCAGAAGGGCTTCAAGCGCGGGCGAACTGGTCTGGTGGGGTGCAAGGGGGCGCGGCGGGGCCTGGGGCCGGCCGCACTCTGAGACGCTGGCGCTCGGCTCCGACTCGGGCTGTGCGCCGCTGGCTCTGCGTCGCTAGCGCTCCAGGTACCGGTGACTCACAACCACTCGCGCCCGCCCCTCGCGCTCGCTCACTCGCTCCCCCGCCACCGCCGCCGCCGCCGCCGCGGCGCAGGCCAAACCCACCAGCGCGTACCGACCCAAGGGGTAGAGAACCAGCCTGTCTGGCACTAGGGGACAGAGGGCGGCGCGCGGGGGGGCCTGGATAGGGGAGGAAGCTAGGGACCCGGAGAACTCCGCACACAGCCAGCCACCCAATGAGGCCTGGGGAGCCAGCACCCACGCCGCAGCAGCCTCGGACGCCCAGGTGGGCGGCGGCGACAGAGCAAGTCAGGCGGGGAAGGTCAGAGCTGGGGGTAACTGGAGCCCCGGAAAAGCTCAAACCCGCGCACTTCCAGCCCCCTTCCTCTCTCTTCTTCCTGAGATGGATGCCCGCCCCCTCTCACTCCAGGGTGATGTCCCTGACACCCAGAGGTCGGCCAAGGATGTGCGGGAGCTCCTCCTAAGGCTCAGGGGGGCCAGCGCTGCATGGTGCCGCCCAGCACACTGGCCAAGACTCCCAGCCTGCTTTCTCTCCGCCTAGAGCTGAAGATGCTCGGCCTGGAACTGGGAGGTTCGCGGGAACGAGAGGCTCAACCGGTCCACCCCCTTGGGCCACCTGGCTCCCACCACCACTAGACAGAGAAAATGAGTCTATAGAGCCTGCCTGAAGTCCTACGGACCCTGGATGAGGAAGCTTTCTTGGTGCCCCCTAGTCGCCGCACTTTTTATACTTTTTATGTCATTGGAGAGCGACTGGTCATTATAGGCCGGAATCAAGCCTCTCTTGATTAATACAGTCGGTGTTCATTTTGAGTATATACAACATACTGTTTTGCAATTAAGTAACACAAAGATCTGAGAAAAGTTCATCTCCTGAGCTCAGAGAAACAATTACAAACCCAACATCCAAACCAGAAGAGCCAGAAAATCAAGCTAAGGGTAGGAAGGACCCGGACAAAACAGCAATGACTTTTTTCATTTTAATGATAATCTCTAGATTATTGGATTCGTTTACGAGAAGCAAACAAACGGAGCCATGTTAACTATATTTTGTGCCTGGCCCTGCTTCTTACTGGTTTTGTGGCACTCTGCCAATGCTGAGCTTCCCTTTGACTCAATCTTCTCATCTCCAGAATGGGGCTGACAGCAGTTACAAAATAGCTCTGACCCTTCTGGAGTGAGGATTAAGTGAGTCAGCAGTCGGTAAGCGCTTCAACCTCCCAGGCCTCTGTAAGCACCACGCAAATCGCAAATCGGCTAGGATTATCATAAATTGGTTGTAACAAACACATTCCTTTCCTAGCAAGAGGATTAAGATTCAGTCATGCCACTTAGCAACTTCTGTGACAAATATTTCTGTCACTTCAAGAAAAATCAGAGCTGCACCTTTTCCGGGGACAACTATTGATTGCCAAGCCTCTCAGGCAGGCTGCGCCATGAACATATTCAGAATAATACCCGGCTGTTTGACTTTTCCCAAGAGGGTAACTTCTTTAAACATAGTCTCCAAATCCAACGGCTCTAACCACTCACTGCTGTGTCCACAAACCCACCTTCAAAGCAAATAAAAGGATAATTTGCTATCAGAGAGTACCACTTATCTTTAAAAACACCTCAAAGATCATTAAAGATGCCTGTGGGCAAAAGAGTATGTGTGTAATCTCCTAGAGAACAGCAATTTTTCTTAATTTTTTTTTTTTTTAGAATTAGGTTTTTGGAATTGCAGGTCATAAGATGTAAACACCTTATTCTTAAATGCTGAGCACAGAATTCAGGAGTAAAATGGTGGTGACGTTTATAGCTTATTAGTTTCCCTATAAACTGTATAATTTCTGACAAAATCAGCCACCCATCACAGTGATTGACATACAGTAAGTACTAATTAAATGTTGACTGAAAGTATAGACAAGTGTACACCTTAACACTGGAATTAACTGTGATGTGTTATTCTTTGAAGGATAAACAATGACTCCTGGGCACGGTTTCCCTCCTGAGTCTGTTTCTCTGACTCGTTGTTTTGTGCATCAAGCCAGCTTCTTGGTTTCTTAATCCCATGTTGAGAGAACTCAAATCCCATCTGTCTCTACAAGGACTTCTTTATTTCCCAAACCAAAACCCTGGAACTTGGCTGAAACCTGTCCTCTGGCCTAGCCTTCTTCCTTCAAGCAGATAAAATGATTTAGTTGTTCCACCAGGGAGACCTCTGCCCTCACGTCTTTTTTTACTTGAACAGCCTAGAAATTCTGCCCTGTGGTCACTGTACGCCAGCACATCCACTTTGTCCTTTTTGCTGGCATGGCCACAGAGGTAAAAAAAATAATAATGGGCCATTATTAGTCCCCTTCATAAAAAGGCTTCTGTACTTAGAAGTTAGATAAAGTTCTCAGATGGGTTTACTTTTCCCTACGGGGTCTGTTTATAAAGAATCTGCCATAGACAATGATTATTTAAGCTATATAAATTGAACTCAAAATCAGGCATTCTAAAGAGTCACTAGTATTACCAAAGACTAACTAGTGGCTTTGGTAAGCAGTTACTTGGACCTAAATGTGGTGGATTATCCTACTCCCAAGAACGCAAGAACACCTAATGTGAGGACTCCAAAGTGATCACCCTGACTTTCTGTTTTGTATAATAGTCTGCTTTTACTGTTATGTTAATGTCATCCCCCAACATGGCATGACATAGCATCAAACTTCAAATAATGAAAAAATGTCTCAACAAATGACAAGACTCACCAAAATCAGCCGATTCCTGAATATCAAAGGATCTCTAAATACTGAACCTTGATGATGAGGTGAATCTACCCAAAACCTTCCCAACTTTGGAAACAGAAGAAGGAAGGATGAATGTTAACCCCTTATCTTGCACTTTATTTTAGGGGTCTCTATCCCAGAAGGGCTGATGGCAGGCAAAATAATATCTCCCCCACCAAAAAAAAAATGATGTCCCCCTCTCCCCCCCGCTGTGAGTTTCTTACTTTACATGATGCTATATTTTGGATACATACCACACCATCAAGGCCCTATATCATAAAGACTTTGACCTCAGCCTGTGGCACTATTAGGAAGCAGAACCTTTAAAAAGTAGGGTCTAATGAGAAGTAGGTCATTTGGGTTTCAATTAATTGTGTTATAACAGCAGCAACAGAAAACTAAAACATCTATCTGTGTGAATGGCATCCTTTCTTTCAGCCACAGTGAACTATAAAAGTCCTAAAGGACTAGTTGTAAGTATGGCTAGGATTCTTTATGCACAGCTGTAAAACAAAGTGGGTAAATACAACAGATGTTCATTCTCTCACTTCCTTATAAAAAGACTTATTCACCCAGTTTACCTCACTTCATTAAATTTTGCTCATGTAGATACAACATAAGTAGTATACAGGTCAAAATGTTTCTCTGAAATCTCCCTAGATTTTCATGTCCTTGTGTACAGAGCAATTCAATGAATAATAGTCTCATCTTTTCAGCAAGTACCCTAAACTCAACCCAGAGTGTTCCCCTACACCCTAGCCCAGCCATCAGCTGCTACTGATTTTGTCCCCAAAGAGTTTTTGAATCTGTCTCCATGCCTCTGACTTAGTGTAGCAAATTGTTGTCTCCTTTATAATTTTCTGTGATGGCGCCCTAAAGGTTTTATCATCACACAAGCTACAGAAGGAAATAGGATCTTACTCTCGCAGACCAGAGTTAAAATTGTTATCGACAGGGCTGGGCATCTAGCCTAATCAGTAAAGTTCTGGATTCAAACCCCAGGACCACATAAAACCAGGTGTGGTAGCACACACCGGCAATGCCACCACGAAGGAGATGGAAACAGCAGGATCACAGCAACTACATGGTTGATTTAAGGCTATCCTGAGGCTACATGAGGCCCTGTCTCAAAAAAGGAATGTTAGGGCTGGAGACTTTTCCCAGTGGTTAGAGCACTTGCTCTTCCAGAGGACCCACGTTTGATTCTCAGCACCTACATGGTGGCTCACAAACATCTCTAACTCCAGTTCCCAGGGATCCAGTGCCCTCTTCTGACCTCTGTGGGCACCAGACACTCACACGGTACATAGAGATACATGCATACAAAACATCCATACACATAAAAATAAAAACAATTCTAAAAAAGAAAGAAATGTCATAGCTAGAAAATCCCCATTTCGCCAGGTCTGAGAAATGGTCTCCACCCCTGCCAATGCTGTACGATTTTTTAAAATAAAATATGCTCATCAAAAGCACTAAACAAAGTGCCTAATGCCTAGTAAGAAGTTAATCAATATTTGTTATGATCACTGAACTGTTAGATTGAAATTTTAAATTAGACTCTATGCTACATGTGAAGTCAGATGGGCCGTGACTAAGATGGTAGTTATTATCATCCTTTTCATGTACTCTGCCTGTTTTCTCAATCATCTGTCTATTCTATAAATAGCAGACTACCAAAATAAAATTGACATGAAGAATACTCTTCTTGCCAGGCACAACGGTGCTCATCTTTAACCCCAGCACTCTGGAGGCAGAAGCCGGAGGATCTGCTTTAAAGCCAGCCTGGTCTACAGAGTGAGTTCTAGACCAGCCCGAGTTACACAACAAAAAACAAAACGACAACAACAAAAACCACGTTTATTGTGCAGAGAGAATAAATGTCAGTGGTCAGTCACAAATTGGACATCTATATCACATTCTCCCCCTCTCCCAAGACAAAGGGATCATCAAGGAAAAGAGAGAAGAAAAAATGTAAGAGCCAGATGTCAGGACAGGAGGGAAACGGTGTCTTCTGGACACGACAGGACCACCACACTCATGAGCTCACAGCAACTGTGATTGTGATGGTCTACACAAGAGCAAGCCAGTCAACATTCCGGCACAGAGGGAGGGAGGGAGGGAGCGGCTCATGAGTCCCCACCCTAACTGAGCAACTATTCACAACTGATGGCTGCTAGGGCAGAAAGAATCAGTTTTCTTTTAAGGTGTGGCTCCTGTAAGCTGAGCACACTCCAGTGGATGGTCCCACACCCATGAGTATGGGGGCAGCACAAATTGGACTTGTTGGGTTGTTTAAAAAATACAAAGACATGAAGTTAGGAGGTGGTGGAGGATGGACCTGCAAGGAGTAGTTAGAGGGAAGAGTGAGAGGTGAATATGATCAAAATTCATTATATTATGTCTAAAATTCTCAAAGAATAAAAATAGTATGTTAAAAATAAGTAAAAGTAGCCGGGCGGTGGTGGCGCACGCCTTTAATCCCAGCACTCGGGAGGCAGAGACAGGCGGATCTCTGTGAGTTCGAGTCCAGCCTGGACTACAGAGTGAGATCCAGGAAAGGCGCAAAGCTACACAGAGAAACCCTGTCTCGAAAAACCAAAAAAAAAAAAAAAAAGTAAAAGATGATACAGTAAAGAATGCATAAAGAAAAAAATCTATATGATTGTCTTAGTCACTTTTCTAGGGTTGTGATAAGACCAAGACAACTTAGAGAAGAAAGGTTTTATTTGGGGCTAACAGTTTCATAGATTTTCACAGAGACCATCACGGTGGAGATCATGGCAGCAGATAGGCATGCATGACATTCAAGCAGTAGCTGAGAGCTTACATCTTGATCCACAGTCTTGTGAGGCAGAAAGAGCTAACTGGAAATGGCATGTGCTTTTGAAACTTTAAACCTGGCCCCCAATGGCACACCTCCTCCAACAAGGCCACACCCCCTCATCCTTCCCAAATAGCTCTTCCAACTGGGGATTAAGCATTCAAATATATGAGCCTATGGGGGCCATTCTCATTCAAACCACCACAATGATTAAAATTATAATTTACCTTTATGCCTTTGTCTCCCCTCCACAGAATTCATAAGTTGAGATGTTAATTCCCAATGCTCTGGTTTTAGAAATGAGAACTGTGGGAGAAAATGAAGTCTAGAAGAGACCCTGAGGATGAAGCTCTCCTGGTGACATTAGCACCCTTGTAAGAAGAACGGCCAAGGTTGGTACTCTCTTCAGGAAGAGTCTCCTTCAGACCCATCCCAGCACCCTGACTCCCAGACTTACAGCCTCCAGAACTGTGGAAAAGTAAATGACTGTCTAAGCCACTCAGTCTCAGGTGTATTTTTAGGACAGCCCAAGCTAACATTGGACCTCCATGTGGCTTCTAACTAACTCAAGGAAAATATTCTTGCCTAATAAACACAATGACAGAAATAAAAATAAGCAGGTTTTCTCCTTCCTGGTAGTAGGTTCCTGTGCTTTTTGTACCAAAGCTCTGACTCACTAATTAGCATCAATTTCAAGCCACAAAGCAAAGTAGATTTTCAACCTGCTTGGCAAGAATTGTAATTATGTTCAGTGACAAATTAAGGAATCATTCTCAGCATACACAAAAGCAAATAAAAGTTTAACCATTTAAAAGTAATATTAAATTCTATAACACAGCCATGATCAAATAAGAATTGTTTCAGGCAGCTTTAAAAAAGCTGATCCTAGCCGGGCGGTGGTGGCGCACGCCTTTAATCCCAGCACTCAGGAGGCAGAGGCAGAAGAATCTCTGTAAGTTCGAGGCCAGCCTAGGCTACAGAGTGAGTTCCAGGAAAGGCGCAAAGCTACGCAGAGAAACCCTGTCTTGGAAAAAAAAAAATCTGATCCTAGATAAGATATAGCTAATGGTCATTTTTTTCCTTTTAATTAATTTTAGGAGACATTAGTAAAAGTATATATATCCTTGTCTTTAAGACATACTACCCCTGTTTCTAAGATGCAAAAACAAAGTAAGAACAAGGAAATGCTAATGAATTGAGAAGAAAATCTTGAGTCTGGGGCTTAGTTGGTAAAGTGCTTATCAAGCACACTTGACAACCTGAGTTCGGTCACTGTGACCCAGGTTGTAGAAGGAGAAAACTGACCTGTGAAAGTTGTGCTCTGATCTCCACATTTGCACCATGGAACATGTGCTGTTCCCACCCCTGCAAACCAGTAAATATGTTTTTAAAGCCATGCCCATAATTCCTGTCTGGGAAGGGAGAGACAGTAGCATCCCTGGAGCTGGCTGGCCAGTCAGTCTAGCTGAATGGGTGAGCCCCAGCCGGATTCAGTCAAAGACCCTACCTCAAGAAGTAACGTAGAGATCAACTGAGAAAGACTCCTGACATTGATCTACAGCCTCCCTCTCCACAAATACGTACATATCTGTACATATGTGCACACACACACACACACACACACACACACACATACACACGCTGAGTCCTTAAAGCGTAGAAAACAGCCCATTTCTAAGTGACAATTCAAAGACCTGGCTGTACACTGAAACACAGCAAGGGTTTTAAAAAATGAGCCACACATAATCATTTTCAATTCTCTGGTAACTTTAAAAAAAAAAAAGTAAAAATACTTTAGTAATATATTTTATTTGACCCAATTTATCCAAACTATTGTTTCAACATGTGATCAATATTTGTTTTAAATTAAGAAGAGTCCCCATTGGTTTGCTGGTTTATACTAAGACCCCAAACCTGGGTGTCTATTTTCATCCTCACAGCATCTGTCAGAATTGTCCTGGTACTGGAGCTGGAGAGATGGCTCAAGGGTTAAAAGTACTTGCTGCTCTTGGAGAAAACCAGAGTTTGGTTCACAGCATCTATATCACACAACTCACAACTGCCTGTAACTCCAACTCCAGGGAATCTGACGTCTCCTTCTGGCTTGCACAGGTACCCACACCCACAGGCAGACACACAAACATGCATATAAATAAAAAATTTAATCTTTAAGGAAAAGGGACTATTCCAGTGCAAATGGGACATTTCTTTGGGTGCGGTTGGTCAGCATGATGCTCACACAACCATAGAGAGAAAGGAGGCATGTACAAGGTCAGGGTCAAGGACCAGGACACAGGTTGGCACTTGCCAGTTCTGTGTACAGGGTCAGGGTCAAAGACCCGGACACAGGTTGGCACTTGCCAGTTCTGAAGGGCTCCAGGCAATTCTGACAACACCAGAGCTGAGGAGCAAGAACAGCAACACAGTTTGCCGTTGTCCAAACGCGCCTCTGCCGAGGCTCGCAGAAGCTGGAGGCTGATGAAGGGCGTCCCTGAGACAGAAAGGCAAGGAGAAGAGAGAGGGCAGCAGATGGGGAAGGAGGAGAAGGGAACAGAGAAAGGCATGAACTTAGGGGTGAAAGGAGAAGGTGGTAACCACGGGGCTAACAGGAGTTTAAACACCCTCAGAAGGCGCACGGCAGAGTGTGGAAGGAGCCAAAACAGGAAACGCGGCAGTGAAGACCGGAAGAAAGAGAAAGGGCCCCCCGCGACCTGACAGGCCTCTGCCTGAACTCGGCCAAGGGCAGCTGAGGTCAGCCCAGGGCCAGAAACGAATTTCGTAAAAAGCCAAGTGCCTGGAAAAATCAACAGAGCCGAGTCAAGGACAAATGTCAGTTATGTCATTGACATTTTATCATGACAGAGTAGAATGTTTTATTTTATACTAACAAATTAATTCAGTTGCTTAATCGACTTGAGGTCAGCTAAGTCTGCTGGTGGATGGGGTGCTAGGGAGAGAACCCAGGGCCTGGCACATGCTAAGCTTGCTCTCTACCAACGAAGCCCTCCCCCAGTCCTCTAACTATGCTTTTAAACTCAGCCCTAACAGCTTGAGCTCTGATAACTTCACAAGTGTGTTTCTTGTTTGCTTTTATATGTTTATCGGGTGTGTGTGGGTGGGTGGGTGGGTGTGGGTGTGGGTGCGTGCGCGCGGGTAGGGGCAGAAGTTGATGACGTCAGGTGTCTTCTATCATTCTCCACCCTCCCACATTTGATAAGAGTCTATCCCTGAACCTGACATCAGCTGATTGGTACTTGCCCAGTAAGCTCCAGTGATCTTGTCCCTGCCTGCCCAGTGCTGAAGGTACAGGTGTGAGCCCCGCTTTTCTGTGGGTTCTGGAGATCTGAACTCAGGTCTTCGTGTTTGTATGCCAAGCACTTTTTTTTTTTTTTTTAACTAACTGAGCTAACTCTCTAGCCCTGATTGTTTTACTGTTGGTGGTGATGTTGTTTGTTTTGTTTGCTTTTTGAGACAGGGTCTCACTATGTAACCCTGGCTGGCCTGGAACTTGTTACACAGACCAGGCTGGCCTTAAACTCACAGAGATCCCCCTGCCTCTGCTTCCCAGGGGCTGGAATTAAAGGCAAAGCAGCACCATGCCCAGAGATTGTTTTAGTTTTTTAAGACAAAGTTTCACAATGTATCCCAGGCTGGCCTTGAACTCTGCTCCTCCTGCCCCAGGAATGGATGGCAGGGACCGTTTCCTGTGAAGACAGAGAAGGTGGCCCCAAATGGAAACTAAGCTAGTTGTTTGTGTGACCATCTTTAGTTTTCACATTTCCCTGGTCACATTTCTCCAGTGGACTATGGGTTCAAACTTGTCAAATGAGATTTTCTTCCCATTTCAAATAATGAACCAAAAAAAAAAAGAAAAGAAAAAGAAAAAAAGAAAGAAAAAGAAAAAAAATGTCTTAAAGTAAAATAACATCATCAGCAATCTGTGCTAAAACATGGGCTTGTTCTCAGCCAAGGGGCCCAGGCTTCACTCCGGGAAGCGGGATTTTCCTTCCTTGACAGTGACTCATCAAACAGGGAAAGTGTGGGGCCTGCTCTTTACCAACATTTCACAAACGCTCCATGTACAGAATGTGCCCATTAGCGGTAGGCATCGGAGCTAGAAAGTGTTCTTCAGCATGAGTAATACGAATTAAGTGAGATGAATGGAACTGGCCTCACGGAGATGGAGAAAAGAGCCTTCATTATATAAAAAGGAAACCTGAGCGCCCTACCCCCACCGCCACCCCCCACCGCCGCTGCCACCGCTTGCTCAGCCTCAGCCAATAAAAACAGGTATCGGTGCTCAAATAAAACAGGATGGAGATGTAAAGTAACAAGAGTGCTGCTTAAAAATTCAAGTGAAAAGGTAAAACATGTTAACTAGAATTTAATGACATGAAAAGAGGTTTCTGGTGTTTTGCTATGTCGAGGGGGGGCGGAACATGTTGCAAGACTGGTTTCCTGTGATCTCCTTTTTCACTAATTTTATGTCAATACGTAGAGAGCGAGCAGCCCTGAGAAGAAGCGCTAAAGTGGTAACAGAGGCAGATTTGTGCTCTGTGTTTTCCTTCCTGTCTACCTTTCCCAAATGTGTTTGTTTGCTTAATTATTCAAGGCAGGGTTCTCACTATGTAGCCCATGTAGGCCTCAAAGTCCTGATTCCCTGGTCCTTCCAGTGCCGGGGTTACCTCCACGCCCAGCTCATGAGCATTGTTTTCGCTAGAAATGTCCACAGAGCAGAGGAGGGCTTTGTTGTGGGGACTGCTGTGTGTGTCATCCTACCTCCGCCCTATCAGGCTCCACCTGGTGCCTCTCTCTCTCTCTCTCTCTCTCTCTCTCTCTCATTCAAATCTATCTCTTGTACCACTAGGGCCGGGGGATGGGGGGTGGGGGTGGAGAAATAAAGAGGAAAATAGTGACCACTTGGGGATGGATTTGGTTTCGTTCTCCAGTTAAGAGTGTGCCTGTTAATACCCAAGCATTGCACCACAGCCCTTGTTTGGCCTGCTAATAAGAACAGAAGGGCACAGCGAGGTCAAAGGCACACAGGGAAAGAAATGCAGGTCCCCACCCATTCCTGGGACTCCTGATGGTCAGAGACTGAATGAGGGTGTGGCTCCTCAGAACTCAGTGCTATCCCTCTGAGTAGC
>CABHPH010141953.1:0-43683 GCA_902168325.1 Peromyscus nudipes | reverse complement strand
AAAAGCCTTAAAAGAGAATTATCTTTGGTATGAATTAAACTGACAAAGTACTTTAAAAATAATAGAAGTCAATTTTTTTTCAGATATAATCATTCTAGCATAGTATAAAAATATAAGAAGTATGTTAAAAACAAAGCACATTAAATTTCATAACTGGAGTCTGAACATAGTAAATTAATGATTTCATTTAAAGATTATTTTATTATTATTGTTCAGCTAATAGTTATGGGGCTCTTACTAAACACAGCCTCCCAGTCAGAAGCATCAGATACAATTATAGGTATCATAAACTCTTCACTGGCTACAAACACTAATCATTTTCATTTTCCCAGTTGTTTACCAATAGTCACCAAAGTGTCCATTTTCCAGCAATTTTGATGGACGTCTGGCAAAATTTTATTCAACATGATTGTATTTCATATTTAACAAATGTAGACCATTTTGTACACTTGTTTTCAGACTTAATCATAGTGCTGCTTTGCCCCTGAGAATGTACAGATGTTTGCCTACTGTAGTTTTAAAAATATTTCTAAATTCTTTGAGAATTTTATACATGCATTTTGAACAAATTCACCCCTCTTCTTCTCCTTAATTTCTTCCATATCTGTCCCCATCTCTCCAACCTCCTCTCCTCTCCTTTATTAGTTTTATCAGCCATCTACTCCAGTCTGTTCTGTTCAAATACCTGAGGATGTGGCACCTTGTACTGAAGTGTGGTCAGTATCCAAGGGACATTAAAGTACAGCCATGCTCTCAATGGGGAGCCATTTGGAAACTATGAAAGTTACAGCATTTTGTAGCAATAAAATTTCCACAGATTAAAAAGTAATTTTGAAAAGTAACCACTGACATGAATCACTTTTGGCAAAGACAAGTTTTTTTGAAAGGTTTTTTTTTTTTAATGAAGATTGCAGTGGAATGCTATCTTTTTTATTCCTAATATGTGATATGTGCTCTAAGAACACTAATTTAGAAGATTTACAAAGTACTAATACACATTACCAAATTTTTAAAAGTCCTACTAAATTTACAGCAATGATTTTACCTAAGTCAACACAAGAATTATTTCCTTTCTTTGCATAAAATATTTTTCATTAATGTCAGAGGCATATGGAATTGATTTTATTCAATTATTATTTGCAGTTTCTTTAATTATCCTGATAATCACTAAACTGGGAACAATGATGTATTTAAGAACACCACCAATAATAATATAATTAAAAAACCAACTAAAAACAATAAAATTGATAGTAATACAGGCAAATAAGTTCAATACTGTCTTATAAAGTTTCTTCAGCCCATAAGAGTCACATTTGTGAGTCATTGGATAAAACAAACATGATTACTACTGAGATGTTGAAATCTTGCACTTACCAACCTCCACAACACTAGAGCAGTTGGGATCTGTGAAGCCATCTGGACACTCACAGGAAAAGGAATCATCAGCCAATCCCGACAGACAGATGCCACCATTTTCACATGGGTTGGGATTGCAAATGTCACCTAGGAAACAGGGAGTCAGAGTTTGACTTTTTATGTCTGCTCTGGCATTGGAACACACCAGTTCACTTGGTCTACTGGCTCACTTCTGAAGATCAGCAATAGACTGGTTTCTCTAGTTAGTTTAATGAATCTCTTTACAACCCTACATGTTTTCCTTTGTAACATTTTGGTTCGTCTCTTTGGGATGTATTTTCCCATACTTAGGATCTGGAAATGGCATGTGTACTCACATAAGCATCAGGATGTTAATAGACTTGAAGGCACCAAAGGACTAAAACATTGTGTTTCTATTTCTCTTTTACAACTTCCTCCACACAAATGCATTCAGGCCAATATACTTCTTGAACTGCCAAGTTCTGAATATCCAGAGAGCAACTGCAACCAAGGAGTAAGGTGCACCAAAGCAAAGACATTCAGTGCTGTGGCTTTATCTCTGGTATTGTGCGGCAGATGGAATTTTGGACTTTGAAAATGGATATAAGAGGCTAGAAAAATGGCCACCAATGTTGAATAAGGAGTGGCAGTTGGTGAAGTTGTCACCTACCGTAGTAACTTGTAACGCAGAAAGCAGATGTGATAACATTTTGGATAGGAGTAATAAGGTTTCCACACAGACTTGTGAAAGTGTCAGTCGGATCTTAATATCTGCACATGATAAGCTACTACAGGAAAGAGGCATGTCAAGCACAGAACCCTTCAACTGAAATGTAAAGAAATGTAGAGGGACCAGGATTTGACTGGAAAAATGAAACTGCTGCTCAACTTTAACCTCTCAAACTAATATCTGGTCAAATTTAAAGCTTTGACAGAAATATATGACCCTACCATAAATATAAAGCCATGCATGTGCCGTAAGAGTCCTGAAAATATTTCAGAGAACTCATTTGGAGCATAAATGGACCTCTCAGGAAATCAAATGCCATCAAGAAATCCTGAGAGGTGTCCCTGAGTTAGCTGGCATACCCAAAGTAGCACTCCTGATTCACTGTGAAAGGAATGATAGACGGCCTTTCGGTAAAACCCTGGGTGGAGGAGTGTGAATTATTTTACTACAAAGAGGACTTGAGTTAGATTCATGACCACTTTAAAGGGGACTTTATAAGTTAAGATTTCACATGCAAGGCTAAAAAGAATGAGGAAGAGAAGGAGGAAGGAAAGTGGGAGGAGGAATAATCCAAGAAGAGGAGGAAGATGTTGGGGAGGAGGAATAATCAGCAGCATCTTTAGCATCATCTAGACCACAGCTTTAACCCACTTCATTGCATTACTAATAAAACTGTGTATGAAGGAAGATGCCCTTAGTGCGAACATAGCTTCCCAGATGGAGAGTGATGACCAACACTGTCTTTTGCCAAGTCCAAAGAGTATTTAGGGTGAACAGTCACCAAATCCATTTTGAAGTGTCCATCATAATTTCATTTGTCTTCAGCACTATCCAAAACAGAAGTGTACCTTCCCCGAGCAGGAAAAGTTGTTGCAATAATGTCCATAAAGACTGGGCAAGCTGAAGATACTTATGTAGTCTTATTTGTATTGACAAAAAAAAAAAGCGGTGTTTGGGAGAGTTTTAGCAAGAGAGATATTCTAGAGGCTTGCATTTATATTCTTTCAAAAATCAAGAAAATCTCATTCTGACCTGCTTCTTTATGGCTGCCAAGTCCCGATGCAGTACACACACACACTGACTGCCTTCCTTCATAGCGCATAGTACACATAGTGCTGATGGTGATGGACAGATAGAATTAGAAGTGTGAGAAGTTGGTAGTTTTGTTGCTTCGATTATCTAGTAATTTGGAGCCCAGCTGTTACTTAGCTGAACTTTGTTGTTGTTATTTCTCTTACTGATTTTTTTCTTTTTTGTTTATGCCTTGTCTTAGCCAGGATTATAACTGCTGTGATACAATGTCATGGAAAATATTGCAGAAGAAAGGGCTTATTAGGCTTATATCTCCAAATCACTGCTCACCATCAAAGAAAGTCAGGTCAGGAACTCAAACAGGGCAAGAGCTGACGCAGAGGCTGTAGGAGAGTGCTGCTTACTGAGTTGCTCTTCCTGTTTCCTTACAGAACCTAGGACCACCAGCCCAGGGATGGCACAACCCACAGAGGGCTGGACCCTCCCACATTAATCACTAATTAAGAAAATGCCCCACAAATTTACGAACAGCCCGAAATTATGGTGGCATTTTCTCAATTGAGACTCCCTCCTCTCTGATTACTCTAGCTTATGTAAAGTTGTAATAAAAGTAGCCAGCGCATGCCTACTAATTTCTAATGTAGTAAAGCTTGTAAACTTTCCTTAGTTGTCATATACAATTGCATGTATTTAATGAATATAACACAATGGGATAACAACTTAATTAGAATGATGGTTACACACTCACATATTTATCAAACATATATTAGCATTTTTGTAAATATAATATATTTTGATATAAATTTTGTGTGCTTGTACTTTTTCTGTTATTTTCGGATGTCCTGAATCTAGCCTATGAACTTAAAAATTTCAGGCAAGTACTCTACTGTTTAATTACATTCTCAAACATAAGATCACAGCATACTGTTAAATTTCTCTCAACTTTGTATCTTAACTACAACATTAATATTTGTACAACATCATTTAAAGGGATAGAAATAACAAAAAATTACTATAACATACAACGAACCAAAATGGCATTGTAACCAAATAGGTGTAGGTTTTGAAGTATAGAGAGAAATCTGTGTTGATATTTAGAGCTCATAGAAGTATGAATAAGCAGTCAGTTTTAAAAGAAAGTGTAATGCATTTCGTTTTAAAGGTAATATTTTATCTGAAAAGTCTGTGGAACATCTCAATTGAATATGTCTGATAATAAGGCAGGTATTGAATTGGAGGACTTTCCCTACACAATGAATTGTTAAATGTCAGTGAGGCATTAAAAGCAGAGATAGGACACGAGAGGGCAGATGAGAGATCCTCTAGATCATAAGTAAATATTCTGGCAGGTAAGGATTCTTTTAAAAAAATATAAGAAGTGTTAGGATCTAAAAGTTAGGTCCTATTCAGTATAAATGTGACAGGTTTCACAAGTGAAATTTAGTAGGTCAATGTCTGCCAGAGATTAACAAAGGTCACCCAGTATTAGGTGAACAATCTGAGCAGAACATAAAACTGTGGCCTTGCATAAAGCACAAACAACAGAAAACAACCAAAAATAGCCATGAGGAGTTATTAGTGGTCCTGCTGTGCATCTCTTTTTGTCATACCTAATTATGATATTATATGAATAATGATATTCTCATTGTAGCTGTGTTGTCCAAGATAGAGATAGAAAAAGGAAATCAAGAGTGTAATAAGTTTAGTCTTCTGAGGTGAGCCTCTATAGTAGAGCACTTGTCCAGCATTCAGAAGGCCCTGTACTCAGTACCTACACCCAGGAAAGATTATACAAATGTTTACTAAGAAATAATGACTTCATGATGGCAGTTCCATGAACACAACACTGCTCATTTCTGTACTCAGTACCTAAAACCAGGAGAAGGAAAGAGTATACAAATGTTTACTAAGAAATAATGGCTTCATGATGGCAGTTCCATGAACACCACACTGCTCATTTCTGTATAGTGTCCTAAGTAATTATTTTGCCTACAATTGAAAACATAGGAAGATAATGCCTATGGAGGATGGGATAATGAAAGATCAAAAGCACAAAGATGCATGTCTTAGGCCCATGCGAAGAACTACAGGGATTGTGGACAAAGAAGGCAGAGGTAGGAATAGCCAGGAACAGCCACAGTGTAATGCAGGCTCAGTGAAGTCTTCTGTAATATAGTAGGGTGTGGTGATACATTGTGTACCCTAATAAACTTGCCTGGGGATCAGAGGACAGAGCCAGCCACTGGATTAGACATAGAGGCCAGACAGGGGTGGCACACACCCTTAATCCTCTCACTCAGGAGGCAGAGATCTGTCTGGATCTCTATGAGTTCAAGGCCACACTGGAAACAGAGCCCGACAGTGGTGGCACACACCTTTAATTCCTGTACTGGGAAGCGCAAATGCCTTTAATCCCAGGAGGTGACGTGGCTAGGTGGAGAAAGGTATATAAGGCATGAGGAAACAGGAACTAAAGTAGTTCAGCTGAGACCCTTTCAGTCTGAGGATTTGTGGAAACAGGATCAGCTGAGGAGTTGGCGAGGTGGGGTTGGCTGTGGCTTGCTCTGCTTCTCTGATCTTTCAGCTTTCACCCTGTTATCTGGCTCTGGGTTTTATTTATTTTTTTTTATTAAAAGACCATCTAAGATTCGAACAACAGTAGGGAGCTCCATAGCAAAAATCGCTTTTTGACAGAATCCCTTTGGCACAGAGACAACCAGGAACTAGTACTGTTGCCATGAGCAACACTGGCTTTATGCGAATCAGACAGAGTCCAAGAAGCATCCCACAAGTTTTGCAGAGGGGGTTGTAAGCTCTGTGAACTATGTCAACGTAAAAGTATGTTGTCCCATAAAATTCGATTGGCAGTGTACTTCCATGGGCACAGTAACGTTCACTCTCTCAAAGCTATTATGTTCACCAAAGCCATCACCTTACCCTGCTATTTTCTACATGTAGTTGTTACCAAGATGATGGTGTAGGTGTGGGTTGACACTTTTAAGAGAAAAATCAGTGTCCCGGATAAATTTCAAGCCTAATTGACATATCTGTCAAAACTTCTGATTCTCTGCAATTTGAACTACTGTAAGGAAATACCCACTTGAAGAAGAAAAAAAAGTCATGGTTAAAGCTTTAAAAGCCCTTGGAGTTCAAATAAGTGATTTTTTTTTTATTATTTAGTCATTCCCTCGGTTGATAGGTCTTAAAACTGTGATGGCAATCAGCACACGAAGGCAGCTCAGTAAAGAGAGAGAAGACAATACAGATCACACAGCCCTGTACCTCCACTGTCAGCAGGTCGTCTGCTATGGGAATGCATGCTGCAATCTGTGCAGTGCTAAGACCTTCATGTTTCTTGGCTGGCTAGCCTCACCTGCTTTAGATTAGGACAGATGTGTTTAATTTTATTCTAGCTATGTTTTATAGTTCCATCTGCAGTTTATGGCAGACTCAGGCAAATTAAGCTGATGCTGGTTTGCCTTTTGGCAATAGAATGAAGCAATTATTTTTCCCAGGGGCAAGAAGTCTTTGCAGGCTAAATTTAACTTACTATTTGCCCGAACTTTGCACCCACTCGAGAGTTCTGAAAGGACTAGAACAGTCAGCTACAGTTTTAGCTTCGTTTTTCTCACTGACCCTGACTTGCTGCCAGTTACTTCCCATTGAAAGTGATACACAGGATATCTTACTTTGCCTCATTATCCACTAACAAGCCATGATCCTTGAACCTTTGGAGTAACATTTGTAGGTATCTTAACTATTTCCTCTTACTGTGGAAAACAGTGGAAAACAAATAAGCAATGACAAACCAACTAAAGAACAAAAACAAATTGTACATTTTCATGTCATTGTCTATGATATCACTATACACAACTATGATAATTCTAATTCATCCTAAGAAGAACATTCTATTATGAGAATGTGGTGGAAATTGGTATACAAGATGGCTAATTCATTTAATTGACATTTAAGCTCTCAAATGGTTTATATGCTACATTTTCTTGATAAGCTGGTGTCTGTCTTCCACGTGCATATCAGAGAACCACTGACTCATCCATCATGCATTCATTTACCATAAACCACATCAAGATGCCAGAATGCAGCTGAGATGAAACACATAATGTTCCTGCACTCTTAGAGTTTATATTATAGAAGAGATGAATAATGAAAGCCCTCCAAATAAGCAAACAATATTTTGCTCTCTGTAAAACCAAGCCAGGAGAAAAATCTCCCTGATATAGAATGCTGTAAAGAGAATTGATTATTCAACACAGAGAGTCAAGAAAGGTCTCTATTCCAGCTAAAATCTGGATGAACAGAAAGGATCAGTGTCAAAAGGGAAGAAAGAGAATTTTTTTAGTGAGTCTTTTTAGAGAGAACAAGTGATTAGCTCTCCTGACAGGCACAGGAGTGAGGAAGGCAAGTCATTTAAGAAAAAAGATGAGTGTATACACTACACACTAATGGATTATTATTAAACATTTGTTATGAGAAAAAAATTATAGAAACATGTATAATTTGAAAGCCCATACTTAATTCTCCATGTGCAGTACAATAAATTATAGTGCTTTTGGTTTATATATCTTAAGCATCTGAAAATATATTTTTTATTTACATGCTGATGTTTTTGTATATTTATGAATTGATATTGTTTTATTAATGTATTTTCATAGTATTACTAATGTATTCATGTGTTTGCAGAATAATATAAATAAATCAGGAATTTACTGAGATGACTATGAGAATCCCTGTTTTACCTTTTCCACTAGATGTGCTAGCAAACACGAGACTATATCCTCAATGTTTCTTCGGAACTCTCTCCACCTCTACAAACACACCTGTATACAGACGTAAAACAATAAGAAACTAATATGCTACCCAAGAATTTTACTTCATGAACATAACTTATCACTTAATCACTTCAGTGTCTTGGCATGGTAATTATGCAGGATGTTGTTGCTAGAGTTTTCCTGCCTGGCCCACAGTCAGGACAAATCTCTCTCACCTGCCAGTCCCACAGCTGCTCAGACCCAACCAAGTAAACACAGAGACTTATATTGCTTACAAACTGTATGGCCGTGGCAGGCTTCTTACTAACTGTTCTTATAGCTTAAATAAATCCATTTCCATAAATCTATACCTTGCCACATGGCTCGTGGCTTACCGGCATCTTTACATGCTGCTTGTCCTGGCGGTGGCTGGCTGTGTCTCCTTCCACCTTCCTGTTCTTTTCTCCTCTCTGTTAGTCCCACCTATACTTCCTGCCTAGCCACTGGCCAATCAGTGTTTTATTTATTGACCAATCAGAGCAACACATTTGCCATACAGAACATCCCACAGCAGGATGTTGCAACTCATATTTAAATGTGGGAAAGAAAAACACAGGAAACTCTTGAATTCTCATTCCATAACCAGGGCAAGGTGGGCCTGTACATTACTATGCCATCTTCAATTTATTATTCTCCTATTGAACATGGCAGCTATAATGCTACTGCATTAAAGAACTGAAAGAAAGCAAAATCCTTGCTTTCAATTGCACAAGTCTGAATTTTGAAACAATTATAAACTGAGTACATAGAATAATTAGACAAATCTAGTATACAAATGAGCAATATATCTAGTTAAAATGAAATAAAGGTTATGAGAATTTGTATAGCCAAACTGGTAAAACTTACAGAATATGTTAGCACTCTCATGATTTATTTTATATGAAACCATGGAACAAATATATCTATTTTTAATTTGATAATAGACTTTTTAAGTTGTTACTCCTTAATAGACCATTTGTATTGTATATTATAATTACTTTAATGTATACAATTCTATTTTAAACCCTTCTCTCACATACTAAGGATTATGACTGGTCATTGCATATTTCAAAAGTTTCTTTCAAAGCCATGAATTGCCACTCCAATGAGGAGAGATGAATCCACTAAAGGAAATTTTTAAGAATTCATATGGAAATTTGCATATTAGTGTGTGTGTGTGTGTGTGTGTGTGTGTGTGTGTGTGTTAAAATGTAGTTACCCTATATGAGGGTAACAATGAACAACGACCCTACTAAATGCCAGAGGTCAACAAATAAAAATCTCAGTTCCACAAATAGGTTGCCTCTTTTAGAGTTTTTGGACAGTGAGATCCCCAAGCATCACAAACTATTGCCAATGCTATTGGCTACTTTCCAAAACCAGTATATAAGATCATATAAATGAAGATACCACAAACTTGCACTACTTAAGATGGAGATATCACACAGGTACTGACCTGGAAGCTTCATCTCTATTACCTAGTTTTCATAGTTCTTGAAAATGTTATTTGTGTTACCAGAGGAAAAAATTAATCATTTCTCTTATTCAGATGTAAACCCTGCAAGCTACAGAAACCTCTGGCCTATTACCATATGTCCATAGGAACAGCAGTGAGAGGACTGTCATAGGAGTAACCAACTACTTTCTTATTGGATTTAAATGCCCTCCATAAGGTGGAACTCTTACCTGGTACCATTATTTGATCAAGAAATTGTGTCTAAACAGGTCATAAGCCCCAGGAGAGAATCTACTACTCTTATTCTGCTAAATGGACATAGTATTAAACTGAGTCTTAATGGCTTAAAATTATACCCACACATAGATCAATGTATCTCTAGAACCTCATCAGAGAATCTTCTATTGTAGTAGATGGTGATTAACACAAGACCCACAACCTGTCAAGATGCAGAATTCTCAGCCTGCAATGAGACATTCATAACACACTTTCTCTTCCCAAAGATTAAGGTTCATGGCAGAAAAGGGCAGCAAAAAGTTCAAGAGTCAGAGGTGGTGGATGACTATAAGTAAATAGTGTCATTTGGGAATTGTAGGGCAGCTGCACATAGCAACTCACAACAGTTGTGATAGTGTGCAACAGGACCAAAGCAAACTCAGTCCAGATAGAATTCCATCATGGAGAGGGAAGTGGCAGGAAGGTGCACCTACAGCTGTGGAATTATTGGCATTTGGTAGCTGCTGGAAGAGGAAGCATAAGTTTTCTTTAAGAATGTTCCCCGGTAAGCTGAGCACACTCCAGTGAAGAATACACATTGAAGAATAAATGGGCATTACAAATTGGACTTGATAGTTTTTTTTAAAAAAAAAAAGAAAAGAAAATACATATTTTCATAGGTAGGAAGGAGGAGATGGATCTGAGGGGAGTTGGGGAGTAAACTTAATCAAAACACATTGTTCAAAATTCTCAAAGAATCAATACAAAAGAAAACCTTTTAAAAAATAGTGTGATCTAATTCTTTGTTTTGGTATTTTAAAAATAATTTGTAGGCTCCATGAGATAGCTCAGCTGCTAAAAGTACCCACCACCAAATCCTAACACCCAAGTTCCCTCTTCAGATCCCACATGGTAAAAGGACAGCACCCCCAAGATGTTCTCTGACTTCCTCGTGCCCATCACAGTACATGCAAATGTATACACATGCACATTGGTACACATATATAAACACATACAAACAAAACAGACAAACATATAATTAAATAATAAATTCTAGATAATACTGTATACCATGAGTAATTTAAATAGAAAAAAATCCATTTTAAAATAGAAAGAAATACTAGGGATATGTAGGAATAATAGGATATGATATTTTACTGAAAAACATTGATATCCTAGTCATGAAAGACTCTCTGATTCTGTACCTCAGTGACATCATTGTCCAAAATTAGTCACAGAAACCCCTGGACTTTCCTATCAGATATTTGACCCAAGGAACCCTTAGACACAGGTGCACTTAAGGACAGTGAGGCTTATGTAAAGCATCATGCTCAAATGCACCAGAGGGTTGAATTGTTATCTTAGGACACCTTTTCCTCTTCAATTTGTTTTCAAATAATAATAGAATAGAGGACTAAAATTATCCAGAAGAAAATCACTAAGTGTTGATTGTTAACTATTTAAAATTGTGTCTGATTTATGAACTTTCAATCAAAGCTTTCTATATAAGAGACAGAAATATGTTTTGGACTCCAACAAAGAGAATCCTTGATATAGTTTGTGTTTTAAAGCACTCTAGAGAGTCCCTTAAAATAGCAGAAGCTAGGATTTTTTAGAACTGAATGGTACATTAAAGATGATCTAACCCAGTGGTTCTCAAACTTAGCTGTGTATTGGAATCACAGGGGAGCTTCTCAAATGCCTGATGCTCAGTCCAATTAAGTCAGCATCCCTAGCAATGGGATCCTACCTTCAGCACTTTCAAAGTTCATACAAGTGCTACTTTGAACTGAAGAAGACAAAGGAAAGGTAGAAAGTAATAGAGAGAAAAATAAAAGGGAAAAAGAGAAATGAAAGGCCAGATTAACAGAAGTTGGGGAGGATAGTGGGAAAAATATTTAACTTCCAAATTTTCTTTATTAGTGTCCTATGAGTTAAGAAATAAACTTTTCCAGTAAATTATAACTGCCAAGTTACAAATAAGATCATACGTTACACAATGAATGTAGAATAACTATAATTTAATAGTAAGATGTATTGGATTTGTATAGATGAAGGAGAAAAGTGTCTAAAAGTAATCAGATAATCTTTATCTAACAAGAAAGTCAAATTTTAAAGTATTTTGCTTCTATTCCTAACTATGAATGGACAGCCATGCAATTATTCAATTGACAGTCAATGTGACAGCTCATTGTGACACTAAAAGTTACATATTTGTAGGACCAGTATAGAATATTACCTGTTCTAGCAGTCTAAAAGTAGATACAAAATAAGATGAGAGGCTTCTGGAAGACCTGTGCTACTTAGGGCAAAGCAAGCCCAAGAAAGGAGCCAAACTCATACACAGAAACTGGGAAGCCTTCAGAGAGTAAATGACCTCCAGGTAGAAACCAGAGTGGCCAACAACCATGTCACACAGCTCAGATTAGGTAGCTAATGACTCAGAAATGCTGACTTGATTCACAGATTTTGCTGGCTCTCAATGACCTACATGAACATAGATTCACAGAACTGGATGCCACCTGGATGATTAAAATGGTAGTGTTGGCTGCAGTGGTAAAAGCTTGTAACTCTGACACTTGAGAGTCCAAAGAAGACCCTTCCTCTCAATAGGTAAATTAATAAATTAATAAACCATCTAAATATAGTCATAAAAGAGTAAGAAAAAAAGGTTAAAGGGAAGCTCCATTGAGACTACTGGCTCCCTGTGTGGTTGATGAGCAGCTAGTTTTTTGGTTGTTTGAGTCAGACCCATGTATAGGATAGGATGTGATTTAATCTGAAATCCTTATTCTCAAGCATTTCAGGCTCTGGGAGGACAGGCATGTGCTGTTGCTGTGCTCACCAGAGAAACTAGAGTCTTCTTTTTTTTCCTCAGATGCTTCACTGCACACTGTATGTAACATGCTATTATGATTAAGAACATCAGGTGGCCGGCCTCAACATCCTACTCTGCCTTCACAGGAGCCCTTTGGTTCTTCTACTTCTCTGTTGGCGTCCTTGAAAAATGATCATGGGTAAAAGTCAAATGACATAATCCATGTTGTAAATGTGAGCAAGGTTCTTGACCATGAACTGTCTTCAATAGAAGCTATTCAAATCAATGGAACGCAGAGAGTGTTGGGGTTGACATTGATTATACATGCCAGGAACCTAGTAGTATATTGGCAATGTCAAGAAATGCCTTGTAGCAGAGACAAGGTTACAGACAATAATAGCAAAGGGAAAATCAGAGGAATTGGAAGTGAGGGGGATAAAAAAAGGCTTTCAGAGAACACGTGGAAGTACTGTTTTACCTCAGGAGTGAGACAATGTGAAGAGAAGTTTGGGCTGGATGTCCATATGCTTGTAGATGCTATGACACAAATTGAAAGAATTCCCATCTGGTGTTTTCACAAGGTAGGCTGCTCAAAACGTAATGGATCAGAAGTTTGGGAACAGGAAAAGTTAATATTTATCTGCAGGGATTAGAGAACAGTTTCCTGGAAAAAATGAGGGGGAAAATGAGCAAGGGGAAGAAGAATTTCCCTGAACGGAGAGATAAGAACCGGTTATGTCATGGACCTGCCGTATCTGTGGATGGAGGAGAGCGGGTGGACTGTGTACATACACCACGATAAGGCCAGGCTTGTGCATTCGCCACACAGTGGTTGCAACGCTCATGGAACTCAGGGTGATCGTCAGACTGAGGCAGATTTATTGAAAAAAAAAATAAACACATACGTTAAGTAGTATAGTTTTAAATTATATGTTTAACAATTATGTAAACACCACAAGCTACTGAAATTTTCCCTCAGAAAATGTTGCAGTTCTTCTGGTGACTGGAGAGGACAATTCAGAAGTTAGCCAGGTAGACTTTGGCTGGTGTATATAAATAATGCAGCACACCATGAAGGTAGGCCTCAGCTCATCGATCCCTTCATGCACACAAACCCACACTGATTTTCTGAAAACAGGAACTCTGAGGCAGATAAAATCCAGTGTCATGGCCAACATCTGCCTCACTATTCCTTCCTATTCAAACATTAGATCATGAATTCTGCCTTTCCTAACTGAATCTGCCTAGCCATAATATAAAAATAACCCCTAAGGAAAAACAACTCTTACCCCTGCAAGTTAGGCTGATCACTTATCAAGCACAATAAACCCAAGCAAGAAATGGGACATTTAGTTTGGCACTCCATGACATGTTTTATTAATTTTCAGGCAGAAAGAATATGTGACAGGAAAATTACCAAAGCAGAAATTACATAGTCTTATCTTGTTTTATTTAGAATCTTGATTCAAAATGCATAATTATAAGGCAACATTAGGATGACTTAATATCAATTACAGCAGATCAAAGCTGAAGGGGGTACCTTGTAGTGTTTCAAGTGTGTCTCCAGCCACTTATTGCTAAGATGTTTAAAACGCCAGTCTTTGGTTGCATAACACTCTAAGCTGCAGCTGCAAACCTTAGAGAGAGCCCTTCACTCATCTACCTGCTAATCAGAACGGCACATACACTGCAGGAAATTACAAAAATGAAAACCAGTCCTCTTCCAATAACAGACTGGCCAAGAGGCATCTGGTCAATTTATATACTGAAAATCATAATGAAAAAGTCATAGACAGATCTTGGTTAAATTTTATAAATAAGGAATGAGTTCATATTCATCTTTACCACAGTATGTTTACATGAAGGACATTTTATAAATAGGCGAATCATACTCTAATCTGATATGGGCTAAAATCTCAAAGTTTTGTCTCTCCAGCTACCGTTATTCATCCTAGGGAGCAAGAAAGTAAAGAGAGCTCTCCGTGGTTGTGCCTACTTCTAAGTAAGGGTACAAATGATCTTGCTAAAGCTTCTGACATGCGTGGGCTTTGTTATTCTGATGTAAAGCCTAAATGAACAATCTGCTGTTTAACATAAAGGAGTCCCTAAGGGAGAGAGACACCTGAGCAATTAATTCAGCAGAGGGCAGAACCGGCTGAGTTCTGCCATTCTTGGCTACAATGGGTGTCCAGGTATTGCTGCTAACACCCCAATGTGCATCATTATAGGAAGAACCTTATTGTAAGGAGGGAAGCAGAGCCCTTTCTTCAGGAGTGCCTGATGTATTAATGGAAGTCCATTTAGAATATTAGTGCTTTTACCTTAAGTATATCTAAGAGAGTATGAGGAAGCGGAAGTTTGAGACTCTTCTGGCCTTCCAAATAGCAATGTGATTTGCTGAAAGGAAGCCATTAGGCACAGAAATAGATTGCTCCGGAGCCCAGATGAATCCAAAAGCCCACGTCCTCCCTCATCTCAGTAGCCCCACGCCAGGGTTTGCAGGTTGCTTATCTAAGCACTTACCTGTCCTCACTTCTGGATATTGAAAGAAAAGCTCGCAGCCTGTCCTAACAAGAGGGCCAGTTTTGCACAAGTGGCAGCTGAGACTCCTAACTTAGTGTCCACTTTTCCCTGCAGTCCATGAAGCGCTGTCTTTGTGTGCCCTTTTATTTTCTCAGTGCTGGAACCACTTTGAAGTAATTTTGCCAGCAACTTCCCCAAAAGGAGCGGTGCATTCAGTTAAAATCACCTAAGGTATAGGACTTCAAATTTCCAAAGCCCGTGGAAGTCTCCTGTCCCAAGTTCTGTTTAGGTTTCTTCCAACAGTAGTGTCTTTGCATATTACCAGTGCCCAGGGGCAAGTGTCTTACGATCCCGGAAGAACTCGTGCATAACTACGCCTCCCTCCCTCCCTCCCATCACCTCTTGTGATTAAGAAGAGTCCTTGGCTTAAGCTCCAACAACCCCATTTACAAGAATGTTTTTTCTTTTCCTTCCCTCCACTTCACAAATTTTATTTTTATCTAAATATTTTATTTAATATCTATATTAAATATAATATATATACATACACACATGTGTTTGGATAAAATGAGCCCCCTTGCTTCCCCCTCCAACTTCTCCTTCATACCCCATTTACTTTATACATTTAAAAACTTATTTCTTCTAGTATGGGCAAAGATAGAATTCTTAAGAATTATTTCTTTTATTTTTGTAATTATAATATAATTCCATCATTTCTCCCTTTTCTTTCCTCTCTCCCAACCCTTCTATAAGCCCCCTTTGCTATATACATATGGATTTTGTCATATACATACAATTTTGTATATACAAACACATTCCTAAATACATGAAACAATCTTTGTTCAATCTTCCTAATGTTATATGTTCTTAAATAATTCTACTTTTTATTCAAACTATTAGAACATTACATTACTTCATAGCAATAGTAGTTAATAGTTTCTGTCTTAATTGCCTATCAAACATTTTACTACTTCATGCTTACTATGATCACACACAGTCCTTAACTCTTATTTAGCCCCTATGAGAAACTCTACTGATTTCTTTTTGGTTTTTCAAGACAGAGTTCTCTGTGTAGCTTTGAAGCTTGTCCTGGAACTCACTCTGTAGACCAGGCTGACTTGAGATCCACCTGCCTCTGCCTCCCAAGTGCTGGGATTAAAGGTATCACCACCACCACCACCACCACCACCACCATGTTCTTTTTCTTTCTTTCTTTCTTGTGTTTTAACTAGGCTGATATTAACAAGACTGAATTTACCTATGACAAAACTGAAATTGCTGAAGTTGCAGACTCTACCCAGGAGTTCATGGGTAGCAGCATTGCTTGAGAAATGGGAAACCACGTGTCTATAAAATTTTACACGACACTCCCTCTCCCACATTCCTCACCTCTTCCAGAGCCCTGCTTTCTGCTTATTCAAAGACTGACTGTGATGATAACAAACAACTGTGTAAAATAATGCACTATCAATGTAGAAATAGAGGCTGTCGGAACTCATGGGCACATGCTTTAGTAAAAATTTACTAAAGGAGTTTACTGTCTTCTGTAATGGTCTTATCTGGTCCTATCAGTAGCAGATATATAACAAAGAAAAATTTAAACAGAGCTGGGAAAGTAATGAATACCTTATGTATTTTGCAACATAGCTTTGTTTTTCCAGATGCAAATATGTTAAAGGACAATCAACTCTGTATTCTCTCTGTGAAAAAGCCAGTCCTTGCTGAAGGCATGCGATGTTTACAAAAATGATATTATAGCTAGCTTCCACAATACAGCAGAGTGATTCATCATGAAAAATGTAAGAGCATTGTAATTTAAAATAATACAATGAGAAAATTTTTAGACAGACATGAATATCACTTCAATGATGTGACCTATTTCTATCAGCCAAGGTTTGTTTGACATTGATACTGATCTGAACTATTTCAACTAGGTTTTTCAGTAACTGTAAAAATGAGGTCTGTTTGACCAAAGTCCTATAATGTTCCAAATACTTTTATTGTTAAATAATAATTTAGAAAATTGTCTGTTTTCACAATATTTGAACCCTACCAAGATAACTCAGGAATCTATACTATCAATCACTATTTTTACACTTTCCATTTTAAAATTAAACATTTTCTTAATTGTAGAAATAGTATATATTTATTTTGAAAAATTCAAGAAATAAATAAGAAAGCAAAAATCACATCTCCCTTACATTGTTTCCTTACCTATAATAATAACTAATTTGAATTACATTCAATCAAACTTTTCATTGCTTAATTTCAATGATTAAAATCATTTATTTGATTGTATAAGAATAGAAGACACCCTTTCTTAAAAAGTTAAAGGTAGTTGTTACACAAGAAAGTATTATATTACCTTTATATATTCCATTCCCTAGTTTTTATTCCCAAACCCTAAAAGACAATTACTTTGTCTCATTCTTTGGAATATTTTTTGAAATTTTCTATAGAATTAAATTTATGTTTGCTTAACATAGCTAGACAGAAATGACAAAGCTCCATGCCTTACTTTTGGCTTAAAAATATATTTTAGACACTATCAGCATAAAGTTATTTCATTTTGTTTAGCAAACATATAACATCCAACAGTGAGAACACACTATTCTCCAGATACAGTTCCAAGCCTCTATACTTTTAGAATGCTCTGGTTTTTCTCTGTTGCAATCTACTATGAATTGATGACACACAGATAACTTTGTAAATTTTATTTGGAATAGAGGCATAACCAGAGAAGTTAGTCATAGTTTTCAAATCATGCATATTACCTATTATCTTTGTAAAAATTGGTTTTCAATTTAGAATACCACTAATATTGTGTCATTTTTTTGTTCATAAGTATTGGTTTAGGATTGAATCCAAATTAATTTTCGTTAGTGCTAGCAATGTGTAACTATGATTCTGCTGCTCTCTAACAGGGACACTTTACACAATTGGCTCTATTAAGATGAGCGATGAGTTCTGGTCACCTGGAAAGAAACAGCAAATGATGATTTGCTTTATTGCATTACTAATCCAAAATAGACACACATTTGGGGGTTTGAATTCCTTAATATTGTTCTGAATGTGAGTTCCAATGTTAATGTGATTTTTGCTGGCAACTTTCCCAGACTAGGGTTAGGAAATTCAAGGGAACTATCAGTAGTCACTACTGAGTTCCTGTCCTTAGACCCCTTCTTCCTCCTTGAGCTGGGGATAAATTTCACTGGAGATGTTTAGCGTGTTCAAGTACAAGGACACTTCATAAAATGTGTCTCCAACTTCCCAATTCCCTGAACAGAAAAGTGGTAGATACAGTATGATTGATCTCTCTAAAGTTGGAGAGAGACAGAGAACTAAAAGGCTGTGTGTAAAGATATCAGCAGTGCTTACATCTTCATAACGAGGTCATAAGAATATTTAACTGTTCTCCATTGTGTTTATTTTGCTATATTTCCTGATGTCATATGCACTTGTTATCTGTAATAAGAAGAAATTAATTAAAAGACTATCAGAATTTAAAATCTAATTAGCAGCTAGGTAAAAGCAGAGATATAACTACCAAGGTTGAATGGATTGAGAGATACAGAGGTTAGTGAAAATCTGATGGGAAGTGAACATTTAATGATTACTTAATGCAAGAAATAAAACAGAGAGAGAGGGAAAATAGAGAGGGGGAGAGAGAGAGAGAGAAGGAGAGATAGATGAGAGAGAGAGAGAGAGAGAGAGAGAGAGAGAAAGCTTCAAGAACTCAGCATGTTTTCTTCACCCACAGAGTCCAGGTGTGAAATGCCATGTGTCTCAGACTTGATAAGCTCTTGAGCCTGAGGATACACAGACAATTGTCAGTAAACTGCTGATACTGTTTATTTAACCAATGTGTGTTCTGTGCTAGCCTGTCACACTTTTGGATAAAATTAATGGGAAACTCATTTCCAACACAGTATTTATTTTCATTCTTTTTATTTGCCTTTTCCTTGATTTTCAAAATTGACAGTATCACAAACAATAAAAGAAATCCACTAAAACTAATTAAATCCAAGCACTAACCTAACACTTTATTGATATTGTCTCCAATAAAGCATAATGGTTATATGTTGTGAAGGCTGCTATTACAGTCAAAATGGTAGGAAGAAATAGTGAATATAAAGTAAGTTTTAGTAACACAGAATTCAGTACTGAATAAATCCTGTCAACTAATGAAAAACCATGTAGTCTGTTCTCTCATTCTCCTATCTGTGGTCTGAGAGGGAAAAAATGAAGTTATAAACCATGTAGGATGAAAACATAAAACTATCATAGAAAATTTTAAAAATTGACTGAGTCACCTCCACAGTCACACTCTGGAAATAGTCCCCTTCCTGTACCTGTCCCACCATTCCACTCAGAAAGCACCTACTGGATTCCAAACTCAGAGCAAATGAGAATAAGAATTAAACACAAATCTAGCCAGTGATCCACTCCACCTGATGCTAGTCTTTCTTTTATCTGGACAACTTAAATTTCTTGATATTGGAGTCTACTTAAGATTTACAAGTGTGCAGGGGTCTACTGAACATTTTCAAATACAAGTACGCATATCTAGTAAACCCATGCACATTTTTATTTAATATGTAAAGCAGCTAGCAGCGGTAACAGTGATTCTATTTTAAAATATCATACTATGAATACATAGTTTAGCATGGAATTGGATGTGGAATTAGAATGTTCTTGAACTGTCACTAAAACAAAGAAAGGGCTTAGTTTATTAAAGAAAGAAAACTCACTGATGATGATGTGCAGAGACCCCTTATGAAAGATGCATGTGCCTTTGATTTTCCATGAAGCCCCTAGCTGCCGGTGCATTTGATATGCTCTAAGCTTGTAAGCCACTGAGATTTAGTTCATGTCTGGAAAAAAAATTCTACTTTATGTTCACTTAAGGCATTCTATCAAGTTTTTCACTGTGATTAATGAAATTACTCCTTGTGCTTGTAAATGTAATTACTCAATTACTAAATCAGCTACAATCTAATACCGTTGGGATTATAATTCAATTTTAGAAACTATTGGCAAGATAAGATCCAGAATCATGTTCAGGGTCAGTGTAGAAATCCTCCAGGCAGGGAAACTTAATTGACAGCAATCAAAGTTGTTAGTGACCCCCAGTGTTGATTCAGTTTCAGGGCCTCTACTTCTGTGATTGCCCAGGTTTTCCTGAAGCTCATATTCTTAACTCTTAAACAATTTGTTCCATTCCTTAACAAGGGTGAAATTATAAACTGTTCAGTGTTAATATTGTTTAAGAGTGTGGAGATACAATCTCAAGACACAGCAACCTTAGTCCATGAAAAGACTCAACTTTGGTTAGTCTTTGTAAGCTTCATTCTGATTTTGTTTTGATTTAAAGAAAGAAACATAATGATTTTCACTTTCCAATCTAAACTGTAATGACTTTCTATATGAACATTGTTTCTTGAGTCTCACTGTTCTAAAATAAAGCACAGAAGTGATCATTATAATTATATACTTACTACCACAGAATTATGTCAAATATCAAAGTACCAAAAGCCAATGACTCTTTGAATTTAAAGAATATTTTCAAAATATATTGTTATAATAACTAATATATTTATCACTTTCCAGTAACTACACACACACACACACACACACACACACACAATCTTATTTATTATGTGAAACTAAAACATAATGCTACCATATCAGTATTTCCAAACATAAAGTGAGGCTTAAATAGAGAATTCGAACCCAATAACTCATAAGTCTTGAATAAAATGTCAATCTCTTTGAACTTGCCAAGTTTCTATACTAACCTCCAAGTTTTTTTCCAGCCCAAAACACTTGACCATTCAGAGGCAAGTGGTTTACACACTTCTTTGAAACAGCATTGTGAAAAAACATATTTACCTCAGACTATGCAGAGCTATCAATTCCTTAATGTATTTTCTGGAAGTTGACAGTAAGAAGGTCTTGATTGTTCCCTTGGGGAAATGGAGCACAGGACCATGACATGTGAGACACTGCTGTCCCCTTTGGGGAATGTGCTCAACTCAGAAGTTGGCTGTTCTCTTCTCATTAGAGTCTTTTGGGTTTGCTTGTCTCTGGTATCTGGTTATAGTGCCCCAAAGACCAAAGTCTATGAAAGACTCACAAGCATCCCTTTAGGAGGAGAAAGCTGCTATCTAGGGGAGTAAAATCAGAAACTTCCCCTTCACATACTATTGGTACTAAATGTACAAAACACATTCCTGACCCTGCTCCTGTCTGTGATGGTTCCTATAAATTGCCAACTTTATAAGATCTACAATCACTGAAGAGACAAGCTTGTAGGCATCTGTGAGGAATTATTCTGAGTAGCTTAGTTGAAGTGGGAAGACCCACTATAAATGTAGGTCAATGGTATTTGAGAGCTGGAGTGTGAGGTTGTATAAAAGGGAGAAAACCGAGTGATAAGGAGCATTTCTCTCTCCACTTCCTCAGTGTAGAGGAAATGTGAGCAGGTAGTCTCCAGTTCTGGCTGCCCTGTCTTCTGGACTCTTGTGGGATGTAAGCCCTTAAAATGTAAACTAAAACAAACACTCCTTCCTGAAATGGCTACTTGTCAGGTCTCTGTCATCACAAGGAGAAGAAAAGCAATACTTTCTCTTTAGGGGCCCTGCTTGGTGTTGATCTGAACCTTCAGTTTCCTACGTTTCCATGAATCACTCTGCAAAGGAGACAGGCACCCTTCTATTGGGATAAACGGAAGAGGAGACTTCTGATTACAAACCAAGTCACCTTTCCCTCCTACTAGATTAAGTCACTTAAGGCTGGTATCCACAAGGAACAAGTAAAGATAGAAGTGTGCTTAGATATTGATATTAGGGTTGTGTTGAAGATGAAGGGAGTAAGCACTAGCAAGACACTTCATAAAGAACCTAGCACATAAAGGGCTAGCAATGGCATGATAGGTAAGTAAATCCGCCAAGCATATTTAAAATAAAACATATAAAATACAGCATTGTCACAGTGGATCATGATTTCTCAATGGCACTTTGCCTTAGAGTTACATATAGTTATTCCTGGGGGCCCCAAATCTCACCTTCCTCTGCTTCCTGTTTTGACCAAAGCTGCTACCCCATGACTCAGTACAGGGCAGCATCACCCCAGTGTGGATCTTATATTTCTTTATCCAGATGTTGGTTTTATTCATGCATACTAATAGTTCCATGTACCTGTCACTTTGTATTTATATTTTTGTGATGGGGGAAGAAGGTAGGAAAACAACTGAGTCCATCTTGTTTCATAGTTGCACAATTATTCCTTGACTATAACCTTATAAAGGATATTATATCTTTACTGTGGACAACTATGCTTTACTGTCTAAACTTGCTCAAGATCTTGACAAACAATAAAGATGGAATAATTTTATTTTTCCACTCTTTGTATAATTCCTTTTAAAAAAGAACATTCCTGTCCCCCTAATATAAATTTATGAATTGAAAATATGATTTGAACACCTAAATGCTTTATATCATTCCTCTACAACTGACATCTGTACTAACACCATTTTCTAATAATATTCTAGTCCAATTTCAGGACTAGTGAAGTAATTTTAAGATGTTCATGAAAGAAGGACATTTTATGTATGCATTTTTATATTCATAGGAAAAATAAAGCAGACATATTAGTTCAGTTAATGGATGTTATTGTTAATTTTATTTCAGTAAAGTGGGGTAATTTATATGAAATATGAAATTTTCTTTAAAATAATTTTTAAGTAGATAGAAAAGGAAATTGGTGTTTAGAAACACCTCTTAGCTCTTTATTTGGAAGATGGAAGAAATGGCTGGAATCAGTAAGTCACTGGACTCTGGTGTCACATGTCAGGTGGAAATCTCAGTCTCTGACAACAAGCCATTGTCACTTTCTTTGACATCTTTGCAATGCTCTGTCACCTACTCCATAGAAACCATTATTTTATGCTGCATAAGCCAAAGCTACATGCTAAGAAATAGTTAGAAACTACTTCCCACCAGTTGAGTCTTATACCATTTCTGCTGTTTCTTCCAGGTCTAAAAGATGAGACTATGACAAAATCCACTTTCCAGTTTACATGTAGCAATGCTTTCTTATGGTAAAATGTGAAGAATGATTAATTTGCATACAGGGCTTGTGGGTTTTTTTTTTTAATTTCCAGCCTAAGCATTGTCCTTTAAAATATTCTGTTATTTTATCATCCCAAGAAAGAAACCAAAGGGATCTATATTAAATGTACTGATAAATCTCTGCCCAGTAGTTTCAATATGTGTAACTTAACTATTGGTTATATTCATTGGACATAGTAGATTTTATTCCCAGCTAAATTGTTCTTATTGTATACATGCACATTAGCTCTTCAAACAGCCTCTGGGAATACTTAATTTTATCATCAAGGAGATCAAACAACATGGGGGACATGGGTGAAGTATCTAAAACACTAGGAGCTTAAATAAGAGACAAGCACCATTTTCATAATCTAAGGAGGTCAAAGGATTATAAAAATTTGTCTGACAGATGTATAAGCTCTATCCCTAGGGAATAGGGATAGAGCAAATGATTTTTAAAAGCTCACTGTAAAACAAAGATCTTATAGGTAAATGTAAAAGTAAGTCTTATCAATTATCTGTCAAGTTTTTTCTTTGTTTTGTTTCTGTTTTTATTTTTTGTCAAATATAATTACTAGTAACAGATCAGCACTTCATTATGACAAGAACCTAATAAAGAAATGAGTTTCAAGCCAGGTTTTGATTATAGTGTGATGATGTTTCTAAATATAGTCAGATGGATTTTATAAAATATTTACATGGTCTTGTTTATGAATCTGAATAAAAATTTAAAGTGTGTGTTTGGTTGTAGGTCTAGTTGTTGAATCTTCCTTCTTTATTTGGTTGTTAGCTATTCTTGAAGTGCCGCCACGATTTTAAAGTTTCAATTCTTGCCAGGCAATGGTGGGGTACACCTTTAATCCCAACATTCCAGAGGCAGAGCCAGGTAGATCTCTGAGTTTGAGGCCATTCTGGTTTCTCTCACCACACAGTTCTGACTACCCTGTCTTGACAGACCAAAACAAAAACCAAAAACCAAAAAATATCATTTATTTTATTTTTTGAGATTATAATTGCATCATTAACCCCTTCTGTTTCCTCCCTTGCAAACCTCTCATATAATCCATTCTAGCTCTGTTTCAAAGCATGGCCTCTTTTCTCTTTTTCCATTAGTAATTGTTCCAAACATATATCTATGTTGTGAAATGCATAGATACAACCTGCTCCATCCGTATGTTATTTGTATGATTTTTAACACTTCCTTCACAATTTGTCAACATTCATTTATCAGCTTTGTGAATTATTTATCGAATTTTCCAATGTGTTGTTTCTCTTTGTCATCACGTTTTGATATACCTCGTAGCTTCAGGCTCATGTCATATGCATGTTCATAGCAAACCCCCATGTGTATCAATCACATTCTAAATTTAAAATAAAATGGACCAAGAATCTTCTTAGCGTGTGGGCCTATTAATAACAGCCTATTAAATGAAATCAACTTGAAAAAAGATGCTCCTTTTTGCTTAAACAACTTAGCTCCTGAGTGCAGTAGTTTTTATATTATTTATATTACCTCAAATCTCATAGGCTAGAATCCTATCCATCTTGGGATACAGTAGGGAAGTTCAGGCTTGATGTGAGGATGCCCTTATGAAAGAGACACCAGAGACTGCTTCATGTTTTCTGCTTCAGGAGGTTACCATGAAATTGGCTCTTCATGAGGAGCTAGCCCTCATCTGCTTTCAGGACTGTGGGAAATGAGTTCCTGACATTTATAAGACACCTACCCTGTACAAATCTTGAAAAATTGTTATTTTCTATCTTATTGTAAAGAATTTCAATTATTATAAAATGTGACCATTTATCTGTACTTTCAAACATGTTGCTACAAAAGTTAAGACCAGAATTTAAAATATTTTATGCTGTTTACTTTGTAAATATTTGATATTATTGTTCTACTACCTGCAGCCATAAAAATCAACATTTTTTAAGCTTTCACCCTGTGTCCCACATATAGAAAATAATTTATTTATATCGTGCATATAGTTTCTATCATTTGTTTCATAGCTCTTTGAAATATTTTCCTTTGTCCCCCTGTAAACATTAGAATAATAAAAATACAAGTAAGTCTTATTCTTTTAATGTAGAAATTCTTGCTGGTGTATGAAGTAACATTCCTTTGAAAGTGAATTTACTTCTGCATTAACTACTAAATTGAATGCATGTCGTTGTTTAGCACTACACTATTGACAGACAGTCTCCAAAACAGCCTTTTAACATCCTCATCAGTGGTACTGGAGTTCTAATAATACCTGTTTGTGTCCTTCACATGTTCCCCAAATAATTCAAAGAAGTTATGTAAGCTTTTAGTCACAGCTGACATCAAATAGCCTACTTTCTGTCTCTAGTTTATAGATGGAAAGTAATATACACATAGGTTTATAAAGAAGAACAAATGGCTAACAATGGAAGAATGAAGAAGAGCTTAGGAAACCTGGATAGATAACAGGGAAGAGTATTTCAAAATAACACTCGCCGGGCGTTGGTGGCGCACGCCTTTAATCCCAGCACTTGGGAGGCAGAGCCAGGCGGATCTCTGTGAGTTCGAGGCCAGCCTGGGCTACCAAGTGAGCTCCAGGAAAGGCGCAAAGCTACACAGAGAAACCCTGTCTCGAAAAAACCAAAAAAAAAAAACACTCAAAAATGTGAAAGACAAAGGAAAAAATAAATAAGACAAACTGACAGCCTACAGAATGGGGAAAGATCTTTACCACTTCACATGTGACAGAGGGCTTATCTCCAAAATATGTAAAGAACTCAAGAAACTACACATCAAAATACAAAGTAACCCAAATGGGGTACAGATCTAAGCAGAGAATTCTCTACAAAAGAATGTCAAATGGCCAAAAAAAAAATTTACAGAATTACTCAACATCCTTAGTCATCAGGGAAATGTAAAACAAAATGACTCTGAGATACCATTTGACAGCTGTCAGAATGGCTAATATCAAAAAACACTGAGAACAGCTTAGGTTGGCGAGGATGTGGAGTAAGAAGAACACTCTTCCACTGTTGGTGGGAGTGCAAACTTGTACAGCCACTTTGGAAAGCAATATGGCCATTTCTCAGAAAGTTGGTCATCAATCTACCTCAAGACCCAGCAATTCCAATCTTAAGCATGTACCCAAAGGATGCTCAATCATACCACAAAGACACGTGACCAACTATGTTCATAGATAGCAGCATTAGTCTTAATAGCCAAAACCTGGAAACAACCTAGATGCCCCTCAGCCAAAGAATGGATAAAGAAAATGTGGTACATATACACAATGGAGTATTATTCAGCTGTGAAAAACAATGATATTATGAAATTTTCAGGCAAATGGATAAAACTAGAAAAAAAAAACATCCTGAGTGAGGTAACTCAGACCCAGAAAGACAAACATGAAATGTACTCACTCGTAAGTAGATATTAGATGTAAAGCAAAGAATAACCAGGCTACAAATCACAACACCACAGAAACTAGGTAACAAGGAGGACCCTAAGAGGGATAAGCATAAAATGCACTGGGAGGGGGAAATAGATAAGATCTCCTGGGTAAACTGGGAGCGGGGAGGGAGAGGGGAGGGGATGGGGGATGAGAACATGAGGAAATGGGATGGTTGAGTAGGGGGAGGGACGGAGAAGGAGAGCAATGAAAGAAATATCTTGATAGAAGGAGCCATTATGGGGTAGGTAAATTCTAAGAAATCCACAAGGATGATCCCAGTTATGACTCCTAGTAATAGTGGAGAGGGTGCCTCAATGGGCCTCCCCCTGTAATCAGATTGGTGTAAACCATAATTGTCACCATAGAGCCTTCATCTAGTAATTGATGGAAGCAGATACAGAGATCCACAGCTAGGCATGGGGCTAGCACCTGGAGTCCAGCTGAAGAAAAGAAGGAGGGATTGTATGAGCAAGGAGAGTCAAGACCATGATGGGAAAACCCACAGAGACAGCTGACCTTAGCTAGGGGGAGCTCAGAGACTCTGGATGGACAGCTGGGGAACCTGCAGGGGACCAAACCAGGCCATCTGAATGTGGGTGACAGTTGTGTGGCTTGGTTTGTTTGTGGGGCCCCTGGCAGTGGGACCAGGATCTATCCCTGGTACATGAACTGGCTTTTTGGAGTCTACTCCCTATGGAGGGACACCTTACTCAGCCTTGATGCAGTCTGGAGGGGCTTGGACCTGCCTCAACTTTATATGCCAGACCTTGTTGACTCTCCATGGGAGGCTTTACCTTCTCTGAGGAGTGGATGGTGGGGGGGGGTGAAGGGGGAGTGCAAGGAGGTGAGGGAGGGGAAACTGTGGTTGGTATGTAAAATGAAAAAAATTAAAATAATAGATAAAAAAGTGTGAAAGAGTACATTACAAGAGGTTTGTACTTTTTGCGTGATTCCTCATTTTTCATTCCTTCCTTTCTTCTGTTATTTCTTTCTTTTCTTTTTTTCTCTCTTTCATTTAAATCACTCTTCTGTCACTAGAAGATATGGGTCTAGCCTATTGATTTCAGAATCATTTTTATTTTTAGCATCAAAACTGGCATGAAATAAGAATTCAGATGTGATTCTTGCCCTCCACTTTCCATTCCTCAGTCTTCTTCCCAGTTTTGTAGCACATAGACTGTTGTAGCCTCTTTCCTTCTATTATTTATTATTATTATTATTATTATTATTATGAAGTTTTGTTTGTTTATTTTGTCCTATTCTGGTTGGTTTGTGAGTTTTTATTTTTTCTTATTTTATTATTATTATTTTTAATCTGTTTATATTCTAATGAGAAAATATAGAAAATGATGTTTGAGTGGGTGGGAAAGTAGGGAAGGTCTAGGAGTAACTGGGGGAGTGGATACTGTAATCATAATATACTGTATGAAAAATTTGAATATTGTCTGATTTCTACCAAATCATCTAGATAATATTATGTCCTTAAAATCCCTATTCATAAAGTTAAAGCTGAAAACGGTAATCTTCTGTTTTTCATTCTTTCCCCCACAAATCTAAGTAATGGGTTTCTACTTATATGTCCAGGATCATATCAGGCGGAGGGGACAAAAATACTCTTGTGATGATTGCCAAGATCAAAGGAGGCAGCAGCAACACATTCTGAGTCTTCTGTCACTTCAAATCTCTTCTTATTGTAATCAGGTTTTGCTTTTCCTCATAAGCTCAGATAAACTCTGCCGACTCTCAGTTCACAGTACATTACCACAGTGGCTCTTCACACGCAATTCAGATGTGCTGTCTTCTCCTCTGGAGAATCCAGGATTCTCTGCCCCCTCTCAGCTCCTCCCCAGAGCCTGTCTGTGGACTGCCCCTCCAAGTATGTCCTGCTGTTCTGCATTCTAAGAATGGTGTGGCACCTCTTAAAGGATGGCAGCCCCAGGCCCCAGAGGAACCCAAGTTTTTATCTTAGGTCTGCTAACTTCAACTTTGTGACCTTAGGAAAAGTTCACGCTGCCTCAGTTTCCTTTTCAGTCTTACATCGCAAGGATTAAGTAAGGGCACTGCCAAAGTATCATGTACAATGCTCACTGCATACTCAATTCCCTGACAACCTTCTCCAATTTCAAGAATGAAAATATATTCTGATCCTGCAGTAGTTGTAGAGAAGCTATTCAGTCTACCTCCCTCTAGGAAGAAGGTATAATTTGAATAGATGTGGTGTAATCACAGCAAAACATGGCTTTAACTAATTCAACCAGATCAATAAAACATATTATCATCTCCAAAGAGAATCTGTCACCATCCCACTGACATTCCAAACTGGTTTCTTATATTTTTCCCCAGAAGTCATGTCATACACATCTGCAGCATTTCAGGAGTCTGCCTCTTACATTTGCATATTGTATTTTTATGCAATGATATTAACAGAAATATTGTCGATGTATGCAGCTAAACTCACAATGGCGCATGCATTTGTTTAAAACATGATATGCTGTGCACACCATAAAATCATTTCCTTACTATTTGTAATCAGAGCTTCTACTTGCAGAACATTTTCCTGTTCATAACCTTGCTCCCAGGATTCTGATTTGGACAGGTACATCGGTACGAAGAGAACACCGGCCTCTCAGATCGCTCTAGCTTGTCCTTTTGTAACTTCCATGCCCACTGCCCAGAGCAAAATGCAGAGGAACAGCCTCTTAAAGATGTTTCTGCTGCCCTCTCTACAACACTCTCTCGTCCAACTCCCACTCCAAAATTGTCTGCTGTTGCTCATCTCCCCAGATGCCCCAGAATTCTGTATAAAAATAGTCATTCCTTCATTGTCAGTGGACTGATGCAGCCCAGCACTTAATCCCTGGGGTCTCTTTCTTCCTATTTAATGTACCACTGCTCAAGAATTGATGCTGTCCAGTTTTCACAGAAGGCTGAAAGCTGAGCCTTTCCTGTGCTTTATGGTGCTTGACGCTTTGGTCACATTTGTTTTTCACCTTTCCCACGTGACTGCTATCACTGAAGGGCGTGGGCTGAGCATCAGAAAGGCAAAATGTAATGTTTCTGGATGTGTGTTCTCTGCAAAAACTCATAACAAAAAAATTGCTTCCAAGTGATGCCCTGGCACGCACGCCCCTCACTGCGTTCCCTTGCTTTCACCTTTGCTAAGCAAAGAAGTGTGTCAACACAAACGTAAAGGTGGATGATCACAGTCTCTCCCTCTGGTCTTAACCAACACCTTAAGGCTATGAATGTTTTAACAGTACCTGCTGCAGTAAGAGGGTATGGATTTGTGGTGTACAGACGTGTGCTCAAATGAGATCTGCACTAAGCGTGACATTTATATCTTTCTGTGGATGTGCTACTTTTCTGGGTTCATTTTCATCCCCTTGGGAATATAGCCCTGCAGCATTCATTTGAGAGTGGCTGTTTTTCCACTAGCACATTCCAGTGATCAGTGTTTCCTAGTCAGTCCTCCTATACGGGAAGCTTTCCCTTAGTAGGTGATGTTACTATGGCTATGAATAGGGATGATTTTTTTTCATTAGTAGGTTTGCTATGCAATATATATTTTTTCCTATACCCTTTCCATGCCATGGCTGTCAGTACTACATAGCAGTGTCTACAGCAGAGACTCGTTTAACCATTTAAAATCCTGCTTTGAAAAACATTTCTGAAGATATAAAAAGAAATAAAATAAAAAAAAAACCAAACACATAAAACACAGGACTATTAGAGGAGATAAACACATTAAAGCTTGCAAAATCCCAGTAACAGTTTTGAACTGTTGAACAAAAAACACTAGTATCATTGACTACTAACATTTTGAGATCGACTTCAGGACTTTTGTGTGATTTCCGACTTGGGATATGCTACTGTTTTCTGATCAGTCAATTCTTATTCAATTTGAACTCTCTCACTTCTACTTTAATCAAAAACATTCAGATATGACTATAAATATTTCTGATATTTCATTCAGAAGTTTACATCTCAATCAGTTTAAACGGGACTATAAACAAAGAAAGGTAGCATCTATTGTTCCTGAAATTACATAAATTTCAATGTCATTATTCATTTACCATTTGAATATCTTTTGATTATCACATTCCCTTTAAATAATGGGCAGTCCATTCTAATGTATTTTAGTTTTCACTTACACTGAACTTGTGCTTGCTGTGGGATAATGCTTTTGTGCACTGGTTTAATAAAATGCTGATTGGCCAGTAGCCAGGCAGGAAGTATAGGCAGGATAAGCAGACAAGGAGAATTCTGGGAAGAGGAAGACTGAGTCAGGAGACACCAGCCCACCATTCAGAGAGCAGCATGTAATGGCACACAGGTACAGCCCCTGAATATGTGGTGACATATAGATTAACAGAAATGGGCTGAGTTTAAGTGTAAGAGCTAGTCAGTAGTAAGCCTGAGCTAATGGCCAAGCAGTTATAATTAATATAAGCCTCTGTGTGTTTACTTGGGGGGACACGAGTGGGAGAGATTTGTCCCAACTGCCGGCAGGCCGGGACACAGGAAATCTTCTGGCTACATGTGCTTTCATCTCATTCGAATGCAGTTTAATCTGCGTAAGAAACTCAGCAATGTATCTAACCAGTGTTTTAAAATGCTCACTGTTAATACGATTTGTGCGCAGTATCTGTGGTCACTGTGTGGAAATGGCAAGTGCACAGTTTTTCTGCGGGGCAGTTGTGATTGTGTACTTGATTCTAGCATTTTATCTTCAGATGATGACAGCCAGACTCCCTCTAATAATGGACCATAAATCCAGGCAGTACTTTGTCAAGTTATGATGTATTGAAGAATACAAAGAAGTACTCAGAACTTGAGTTATAATTAACACTCATATTGTATAGTTTTAATTTACCAAATTTCAGTATTTTGTCTTTTATTACATTTTAGAGAAAACAAAGCATTAAGGGCATTGTTTGGAATAAGTGTGTATAAATTACTTTAGTTTATATGCCTAGCTGTGGGTTCTGGGGCACCGCTAACCATCCATTGAAGTACTCTCCACTTTTTCTTTAAAGCATTCAGACCTACTTCTATCTTAACTATGCTTGTGTCAGAGACGGAAAACTCCGGACCTTAACCAACACTTAGTATGGCCAAATGTCTCTATTTTCACTTAGTGGGAATGATACCACAGCCATTTACTGTCTTGGTTTGTATTTACCTAATCTCATTAGCCTAGCTTGTGAAAATTGTCATCTTCACTCTAGTATTCATTATTGATAGCTGGTATCTATCTGTGTGGAAATATTTTCAGTTCAAGTCATACACTGTTTGATAAAGCAGTCAACACACGCTATATTTGCTCTTAAAAGTAGCTAATCAAATGTGTTGTAGGAAGGATAAGACAGTTCAGTAAACCGTATCTATGTATATCACTGTACACTTGATTATGTGTTACAATTTCTCCTGCAAAAGAAGGTAATTTAGTAAAATCTTGCATTGGATTTATATGCTCAATGATCATAAGTAAGGGCCTATATACTCTGTTCCAGTTTGACTTTCTAACCCTCCTCCCACCTACCCCATTACCCCTGCCATGCTTAAAGACCCATGTACAAAAGTCACTTTTTAGTAGCCTATAATACTAAGGGGAGGTGATGGGAACATTAGTAAATGAAATTCAGTAGGAGAAATTCAGGTTGTTGGGGAAGCACCCCTACAAGAGGTATTGATGCTCCAGAATTTTCATCCTTTTCTCTGTTTCTCAGCGATGACAATGTGGGCGGCGTTGCTCTACTAAGCGCTCTTTCCCATAATGCTCTGTCTTGACACAGACATTGAACAATGCAGTAAACGTGAATTGAAGCCATGGGCTCAAGTTTTATATTTTACTACATTTTCCTCCTAAACGCTATTTTTATTTTTCAATTTTTCACCTAGATAATTCAGTTCACACAGTTCTATGGCACTGTAAATTAATCATATCCAGAAGTTAAAATCTGTATTTTCTGCCTCCAAAACTCTACAAAGAAGACAATACCACTAATCTCTGCTGCACAAAACAGGTTTTTGCCACTTTTCTTTCATTCTCCTTTCCCCACCCAGGAGTTGGGCTATCTCAAATCATTCTAGAGCCTTATTCACCTCCCACCATGACCACCACACCTGACCTAGCTGCTTTCTTAGCCAAGTGTCCCAACTGCTTCTTTTTTTTTTCAGGGCTGAGGACCGAACCCAGGGCCTTGCACTTGCCAGGCAAGCACTCTACCACTGAGCTAAATCCCCAACCCCAACACTCTTCTTGTAAATACCCTAATTTAATTAAAAAATGAATTGAAACTCTTGCATTTATGGCCAGTGAGAAGGCTCAGTAGGTAAGGGATCTTGATGCCATGCCTCAAAAGTTGAGTTCAGTCCCTGGGACCCACACGGTGGAAGAATACTTCTTTCCTCAAGCTGCCTCATCTCAACATAAGCAATAGAGCACGTACCCCCAAACAAAATTAGTTAATGAATTTTTAAAAGGCTTTTCTCTGATTTTTATTATTACAGAACATATATTTTTGTGTATTTATTAGTGATTTGAGTTATTCAATGTGGAAAATTCTAAGAGCAACTACACAGTCAACATTTGCAGATTTCCACATGCATATGTTTTAACTTTTAGTTATTTTTAACCCTTAGTCTTCATCTTAAAACATCATCTCATATTCCACATCTTAATTGCCTTTCTTGCCTTCCCTCCACACTCATCAGTAGTGAGATAACAACTCTACACACACCATGACTTTCCCCCCATGGAATTGTTATTATAACCATACACTACTTCAGTCAGTCCCCCACCAGACTTTCAAATCTAAGTATAAAGGCCTGTCTTTCACCAAGTTATTGCTGTTGTGCACAGGGACATGACCAGTGTGCAACACTCTCTGTGTACAGGTGAATGTAACAGATCCAATGAAAGGGATAATTTCATGGAAAGTAACTTCAGGGCTAATTGCTTGTCTTTGCCTCATTTGTTAGTGTGGGCTAAGCAATGTTTCTACTTGATTTATTAAAACAAACTTATAAATTATTTTAACACCCTAAATGTTTATCCAATACCTAGTGCTCTGCCCTAGAAACATGTACATGTAGGCAACACTGAATGACTCAGCAGGTTGTATATATGTTGAGTCATTTTATTGTATATGTAACAGCAATGGCAAAAGAAGAGCAGGCCTTGAATTAGGGAGGGAGGGAGGATCAGACATGGGAACTCTGGGAGAAGAGATAGAGGAGAGGAGAAATAACATGATTATATTGTAATTAAATAAAAAGAATGATGGAATAAAAACAAGGGTCTTGATACATTAATTTCCATAAAACATAATTGAATACTATAACATATTGTTTAATACTACCATTGTTTTTGGTATGATAAAAAAAGAAGCTACTACATTTCTTGCTGAAAGATACAATTTCAGGATTTACAGTTAACTATCAGTTACTATCCAGAAGACAATGTGGAAAAAATCTATAAAATCTATTATTTTTAGTGACATTCTCTATTTCAGAGAACACTGTGTGATGGGTTGAAGTTTAGTTTATAAAGCAACCCAAGTGCCAGAAGAAGTCAATATCAATAAGAATGTTTCTACAAGCGTGGATGTGTGAAAACACTGTGCAAAAAGATTATGACTTAAGTATATTTAAACCAAGTACACAACCTGTAAAATCCTGAATTTGAACATTCCTAAGGATCTTTCTGCGTATCAGTTCATCATGAACTGTCTGATATTTTGAGTTTAACATTTATTGATTTTAAGAAAATGATTAATGATTAAAGGCTGCTATTAATTAGATAATATACATTAAAAGTGTCTAGTCCCGGAGGCTTGGAGAGACAGCTCAGTGCTTAAAAGCATGTACTGCATTTTCAGAAAACTCAAGCTCACTGTCCAGTACCTTCATCTTGCAGTGCACAACCCACATTTAACTTCACTTCCAGCGGTACCTGACAGCTCTAGCCATTGTGGGCAATTGTAGTCAAACTCACAAACCTACACACAGATGCACACATATACATATAATTAAAATAAATCTTTGGAATAAAGTAAAATTCCAGTGGATATGTATACATGTGATACACACATACATACAATGTACATGTGTGAGCTACAATATTTATCTTTCAAATGCCACTTTACCTGATGTAGACTTGACCATCAGAGAAACCTACTATAAGCTACTGATGAATTATTATATATGGGAGGCTTTTCTGGAGGGAAAGCACTCACCATGTATTGGGTGATTTTTGTCCTTTAAGTGTAGTGATATCTAGTATACACACACACACACACACACACACATTCGGTTTGCAATAAGGAGCCAGTTGAATGCATCAAGAAATTTTGTCTTTACATTATTATAAACTTAATGTTACTACTCTGGAGCCACATGACAAAATATATTTATTAATGGAAACTATGCTAAAAATCAAGTTTATGTCACACTAATGCTTCTGTGTGACTGCAAATAAGCTGACATGTAGCTACCAAGACGTTTGAGGCTACTTTGGTATGCATGACTATGCTTCTGGTGATCGCTGCTGCCTTCACCGCAGATTTAATGAAGGAAAGTGATGGACTGTGGACAGCCTTGGATAGAAAGCCTTTAAAGGAAAAGTGTCAAGGCAACTAGTCTGCCAATGGCATGAGGGATCCAGGAGCACTGATTAACTTCATTGCCGGTACCTTATATGGAAATGGAGAGGCGTGCTGAGCACAGCATTAAAAATATATTACAAATACGCCCCGCTTAACCTGTCTGAAGATTATTGCTGGTAGCCAGAATCACACACTGTAGAATTCCATGTGAGTATTTTTCCATGGATTGACCTGGGGATGCAACCCTTGTTCTGTATCTTTAATTTTTTTTTGCATTAGCTTTAGGCTTATAGTGAACTCTATAGTCAGGCTGCATAAATATTCCTGAGCTCTGCTTTGTGTGTCAAGTTCTCCTGAGAATAGTGCAGACAGTAGATTGCAGTTAGGAATTTTAAATATGGTTTTAATTCTATGGTTATCATGTGTTTTTGTATTTTCACACACACATACACACACACACACACACACACAAGATGTGTATTTTAGTTCATAGAGATGCTTCCATTTCTATGCTTTTAGACGATAGACATATTATGGAGAAAAAAAATCTGCCCCTCATTTAAAAGTAAAAGAGATAGATGTCCACATGAAAGCACGGAAGACTTATTAGAGAAAAACAGAATAAATAAAACACTCTCTAAAGTATAAAAAAAGAAACTATTCAGCAATAAATCTTGCAGTACAGACTGATAGGCTGTGCTTTAGGTGTTATCAAGCCTATAGTGAAAGAAATTCAGCAGGCAGCCACACTCTGAAGCAAGACTGTATTTCACATAGAGTGTGCTTTCTTTTCTATTCAATGCTACACCAGAGACCTGCCACACTGCAAATTTAGTTGGCTTCTTTATTTACAGAAACCATGTTCGTATTTTTTTTCCTACTGTACAACTTACTAGGTTGAAAAGGGTAATAGACCACTGTAGTTTATTCCTTTAGTGGTATTCAGATGCAATCCTTCCTCTGTGCATGCTTTTATTTTTTTCTTTTGCCCTCATCAAATACAGCACTACACTTCACGTTATAATCAATTAAACTCATTCTCAGCTGTTCAGCATTCTGGGTTCCCAATGGAGCAGCCTGCGTGTGCCTGGTCTCCACACTAGGGTGTTTAGACCGAACGTCTGGGAACGCTGCCCACCCTTCAGCCACGCAGAGTCAGCCATGCTGTTACAGAAGGTTAATGAAGGCTTGAAGGACCTATTGGGTGGTTTAGAGCATCCTATTGTGGTTGTTTGAAAATGCCCCCACACTTTAGATGACTGTGACCAAAATGTAACTGCAGTGAAGCAAAGTGAGAGGAGCCCACAGCAGCCAGCAGAGAGCCTTCTGTTTGGTGATGGTCTGTGTACCACTGTTAAAGGAATGATTATCTACATAGGTATATGTACTATCCTAATTTCTAAAGAAAATGTTAATTTAATCTTTAACTCAAAATTTACAACTTATTTTTAGATATTATAGGATTTGTGAAATTATCTTAAAAGGATACCTTCTTAAGCATGTTAAATGTGGGTACTTGGTTTCAAAAGTTCTTGATCTTATCTACAGCATACTTCCATATTGTCATTAGCAAAATTCTGAGAGGAGAGGAAACTTGTTTCACAGCCTGCATATTTGCAATACCACAGGTCTATGTCTAAGAGATATGTTTCTCAAGACAGCTACTGAAATTTATCTTAATAATTTAGCCTGAATTTTGAAGTCAACAAAATTATACATGATAAATGAATATTTGGGATTCAAATGAAGAAATATCTATGTCATACAAGTATATGCATCTAGATGTTGTTTGCATAGTAATATAGGAAAATAAAGCAAATGTCTTGAATGAAAAAGCACTGATTAATGCAGCTGTCTGTTGTTAATCCTCTCCTAACTGGACCAGTCAGCAGTTGTGAACCCTGCCTACACTGTAAAATGCTTTCTTCATTGGCTGCCACAGAAATGTTCACTCTGGATTCTCTTACTTCTCTGGCTATTCCTTCTTTGGGAGCTTTCCCTCTTCTTATTTTTTCTGCTGCTTTGTTTTATAGGTTCCGTGATATATCTGAGGCTGTACCTGTAAGCTGGGGTCCAGCCCAGGCTCACTTGGAACTTACAAGTGCATTGCCTCAGCACTCCAGGTTCTAGGATTACGGTCATGTACTGTCATACATATTTTAATTTTAGACTGTTTCCATGATCAGTAGCTTGTGCTTTCTATCTATATTTAATCCAACCATAATTTCAAACTCTTCTATAAATCTTCTTCATCAATTCATGACTCAATGGTTTTATCTCATTTAATAAAACTCCTTAAACTTTAGAATTATAAACACACTTAGATGACTAATTTCTATCTCATATTTAGCATGTTGAAGTTTCTGACCATTTTCCCAGACCTACTTTCTTGTTTCCTTTCTTATCTCAGTTTATGTCGGCCAAAACCTAGAGACCCTCAAGCCAAACCAGAGAGGCATTCATGACACACCCTTCTCGTTCATGTCTGTATCCTTTCTGTAGTTCCAGTTGGCTGTACCTTCAAAACACATTTAAAGCATGACTGGGTTTGACCCTTGCATACCAAGTATCCAAATTAAATATATAATTCTCTTTTGCCTTATTATTGTACTAACTACTTATCCAGCTTACCTTCACTCTTGACTAAATGTATTCTCAATATACAGGGCACAGTAATTTTGTTAAACATACCATAAAATATCCCAATATTTACAATTCTTAGTGTAAGGATGTTATTGCACAAATTTAACAGGGATGTAACACAGGTGCTGTCTGACTTTAATATATACCAACATCATGTAAAGTAAATTAGATCCACGTCAGCCAAATTGCAGTGGATTCCCATCTTCCTATCATCTCTACCTCCTTTCTTCATGCATGTCTCCATCAATCACTCTGTTTACTATCACTCACAGTAACCTTGGTACCTCTCACAAGTTCACATCAGGATAGTTCTACTGAAACTGTGTCTCTCTCATAATTTCTTAGCTTATTCTTATTCTAGGTGTGAGAAGACCTTTCACTCTAGTCTCACTTAGTTGTTAGCTCATATATTTCTTTTTCAAGGAAGTCCCTGACGACTATAACACTTAAATATTAGGTCTCCATGTTTCCACTTTCAAGTGCTTCTTTCATAAATCCCCAAGTGTCACATATTACAAGTGTTACTTAAGTATTTTATAATGGCCATCTGGCACAGCTATATCTGATGAGAACAGCAAAAGTCCTAAGTCCAGCCCAGCTGCTTGAAATGATCCAGCAAAACTGAGCCACATGATGGCTGCCAGCCATCTTTGGTTTACATCTCCTCCTTTTGCATACTTGGGGGACTTTTAATATTTACACAATTTGGGGATATTTGATTGATAGGGAATTTCTTATGAATCATTTTTGCCTTCTCCCAGGAGTACTGCTTCTTAGCTTCCCCAGAAAAGTCCTGAACATACTATTGCTCCTGCATTTAGGGTGATATCCGTATCTACTTGAAGGTCTTCCTTATGCCTTGGAGGTTGTGACTTACATAAAGAAGTCAAAGGTCTCTTTATGAGGCTGTGAGATCTGTCTCTGTACTTACTCAGGAACAAGATAATCAAAATAAACTTAAAAAAGGTCAACAAGATTCAGTGGGCTAGAGGAGTTGGCCACAGATCAGACTGTAAGCCTCTTCCCACAATATACTCAGACAATTACATGGCATTTACAGCAGCAAAGTTAGATTAACTGAAGTTAGCTCTGCCCTAACAGAGACTTATACTGATGGACAAAGAATGGGGTGGGAAGATAATAAAAGAATGAGATGTCAGGACCCCACTTTCTTAGAAAAGTTAGCACATGCAGAGCCACTATGGTGTCATTTGACCAAGGAAAAAAAGAATGCCAAGGTTGGACATTGAAACAAATTCTATTAAGATCTAAAATGTAAACATTGTATCATGCCAGAATTTGAATAAGAACTGCGGCAGCTTGGGCCTGGGGATATTTCTTGAACACTCTGACCATAAAGAGTTAATAATACACTACTTGGGATATGGCAATCTACCCGGGCTGAATTGGAAATTTTGTTTTGGTTCTAGCATCCTTGAAGCCACATGAGCTACCGACCTGAAAACAGGCTGACATATGCCTATAGATTCTTAAAATTTGGGTTATGGGATTAATGAGTAAAAATAGTTATAAAAGATAATTGTTTATCATTGATGGTTAAACTTGAGGGCAAATGATTGTAACAGACAACTGTGTTCTGTCAAGGTTTCTCAATGATGACTAAAAAATATGCAAGAGGAAGTGAAATACATGTCCAAAATAAAAAATGATATGAACTATGTTTTGGAGCAACATAAATTTATCCCTGCTTTCTGAACTCTGTATAGATAAAGAAACAATCCGGCTGCTAGTCAGTCAGGTATCAAGATTCTCCTGGCCATCCATCATGCTTGGCTCACTCCTTCCCGCACCAGCTCCTTACCCTCTCTCTGGGACCTGGCCCCCACTGTGGCTGGCCCCTCACAGTCATTCTTTTGTACTGGTCTGAATCCCCAGGAGGTTAGAATTTTTGGTTTTGCTTTTTATTTTTCCTCTCACACACTCACTAATTTGAGTCTTTACAACATAATCATGTTAGAATATCTGATTAATTAAATTAGGAAGCAATAGATGATAAAAGAATAGGAGGGGGAGAAACAGTGAGGGAGAGAAGAAACATCCTCAAGATTTTATTACAAATGAAATTTCAGGATTTAACTGTGATCACAACACGCCTACCTTATCCTAGATTGTTGTGGTACTTCTGACATTTCTAAACAATGGCTAACCCCACAAGTTTCTACTCTCTAAGTTTCAAAATTGAGTTGGGAATGTTTTTAAAAGAAGGAAACAAATGGAAGAGAATCAGTTCATGATTTAAGTTCGCCTCTTAGATTTAAATTTACATATTAAATATTAAAATATTACAAAGATAATTTTTAAATAGCACAGTGTTCCCTTTCTTTTAAGTCAATGAAAGACTATCATCAGAGGTGCTCAGGTTTTATTTACCATTTTTTTTAGAGAGAACTTAAGCTTCCACTGGCTCAGTTTGTGGAGATTTTTCACCGTTGCCTCCATATTCTTTTAGTGTGATGCTCATCATCAGTTCTTTCTCTGAACAAGGACGCTCGCTCAGGTTGTCAACACACTTCCTGCTTTACCATTTACTTACTTCTTCACTCCTTAAATTTATGTCTCCCTTCAAAAAGGACCCACTAACTGCCCCTTGTTTGTGAGTCTAGAGGATGTTTCTCAGCCTCTGTTTCCTGATTTGGGTCAGCATTTAAATGGCTGGATGCTCTCTGATCCTTCTCCTTTCCTGAGTGTTCTTTCTTGTTATGAAATTCTTATTAAAAGAGTTTCATAATCTTCCATGAAAATGATGAAAGTCAGCATATTGTGTCATCACGTTAATGTTTCTGCCCCTATTATAATGGATGAAAATCACATTTTTCCTGCCATTTAAATAACATATGTGTACAACGTCTTAGCAACCACTGGAATATTCTTTTGCTGGAATAAAACATTGATGTTTCTAAGCCAGGACATTGGCTCTTGAAAGTTCATAAGTTCCTTCTTCCTCAATAACCGCCCAATAAATGGAACTGGCTTCTGTGAGGGATACCAACACGAAGGTGCTTAGTTCTGGACTATGACATACACTGTGTTGTCTGGTATCAGAGCTACCCCAGCCTCAGTGTTCCTTGTCATACCCTTTGAGACCAATTTATGTCTCTGTTGCAGCATATCCCTCCACCTTCCAGTCTTGTTTCTCTTACTGCAAAAGATTTTCTGCCTCCAGGTGACTTTCCATGTCAGACCCATCTGGATGTCTGGTAGATGCATTTAGACACACATCATCTCTAATCATGAAGAGAACATCTGTAATATTATAGGGAGGCAGAATGCATCATCAAAATACCACAGTGGCATGAGGACCATTTTCAGTTAAGGATATTTGATCAATAACGCATGAATAGGGCTCATGCTCACTTTTTTTTCAGATGGAACAAGAAAAAAAGAAGCATTCCTGCTACCAGGAAAAGGAGTTGTGCCTCAATAACACCTGTGCATGCGTTCTTTGTTAAGGCGTGATTGTTCATGTTGGTTATGATTTTAAATCAGTTACCCATCACTGTGAGACAATGCATTGAAGGCAGCAACCTTACATAGAAAGGTTCATTTCGGCTCCCAGTGCCAGGTGTAGTGCACCACTGCAGGTAAGCCTTAGCGACAGTAGTTCGAGGGAGTCGGGCATATGACGTGTGTTGTCACAAACAGGAAGTAATGGATGGATGTGTGCTAAGACTTGGCTTATTTTCTCTCCTATTACACAACCAAGGATCCCTTGCCTGGGGAATGCTGGTAGCCTTGGTGGACACATCTACTCATATCATCTTCGGTGATCTAGATAATTCCTCAGAGAAATGCCCATAGGCCAACCTAATATAGACAAGGTCCCACTGATAATCTCTTCTAAGATGATTCCAGAATATGTTGACTTTTAAAACTGTCGCAATTATTATCTCATTTACTGTACAAATCTTTAATTACAATTGTTAGTGGTTGTTAAAAATTAGAAATTAAAAGGGTTTGCTGATATTTTAAATTCTTGCTATGTTGCATACTGATCATCCTTCCATCTATCTGTTTTCCTCCTCCACTTTACCTCCTACCTGCACTTTCCTCCTCATTCTGTAGATATCATTTTATTTTCAGGTTTTCTTTTGGTTGCTGTTGTTTTCATGTATTATAGAAAACATGCAGTATTTGTCTCTTTATATCAGGCTTATCTCAGTCAACATGTCTGCTGGTTCCATACATCCACTGCAATCACAGCAATTTACTCTACTCTATGATTGAATAACACAACATTGTATGTGCATTGCATATCATATATATATGATATATGTATATATATGCACATGCCATCTATTATTTAATCATTCCTTAACTGATGGGCACTTGTATTATTTTGATCATTTCAATTTATTTTCTTCATCTTACATTTTAGTTATTTTATACAACTGCAACTTTTTATCCAACATACTACCCTGAATAAGTATTTTATTTTTTTCTATTTCTTTGGGTCCTTTATTTTCTTGTGGATTTTCTATATCCTTACAAAACAAAATAAACATGTTTTCCTCCTATAAGTATACCTCATGCCAACTTAATTTACAGGCCTGTAGGCCTGTAATTTAAGTAATATTTTACCTCTCCTACATTATTCCAAGTAAGAGTTTCGATTCCTGAACAGACAGCTACTGAACACTTGCTAGCAACACTACACTAAAAATACTCTCCACAATGGAAAGTTATAAATAGAAAGACATGTTCATATTATTATCTTCTTGACAATCTTTTTTAAAATTTCAATATATGGTCCTTTCAAAAAAATCCCAGGTAATACCTGCCCCACAGTGAGGTTATATGTCACTCAGAATCCTTTGAGTCCCCAAGTAGGTGCTGTAAGATTAAAAAGTAGTGAAAGGAAAAAAGATCATATATATATATATATATATAATATTATATATATATTCTGTTAAATCAATTAAGACTTACTGTTTCTCTTTAACAAATTGATTTTCATTGTCTGAACAAGAATGTTAAGCAATATTAGACATTTAATTATCACTTATCTATATTCATACACATCACAGGTGCATTTGCTTGCTTGATTGTATATAGAGAAAATGCATAAATAGGGAACAATGCACCTTTTGAAGAGAGGTGTTTTTGAAATGAAGTTTTGAAACTGAAGGTATAATATCTTTTTAAAAGATACATATTAAAAAGGAATCTTGAAAGATAGAGTATAATATGATGGAATATATACAAAAGACATTCAACTTAAGGAAAATATATGTAAATGGCAAGTCAAATCGAATTTAAGGTAATATATATTAATTTAATACATATTCTTAGACAAGTATATTTTAAGAATATATATTCTTAAAACCACAGGGCATGACATAACACTTTAAAAATATTCAGCTATTTCTACAGGCTAACCCCAGTACATTCAAGCACATGCGTTATTAACACACCCTCTACTTGTGCAGACTAGATGACAGCATCCGTTTGAAGTTACAGCTGCAAATTCAATTTTTCATTCACATTAGTTATGTGGCTAAATCATCATTCATATTAAATCTATAGCAATGGATAATCACGGAATATTTAAGTAGCTAGTACGCTTCAAGAATACAAATCAAAATTATAACAGACAAAATGTGTGTTGTTCTGGTGGTAGGGGATTAATTTTCAAGGAGAGTTTGTCATTTATTTTAATTGTTTTTTAAATATCTTTTATTTAAAAAAATAATTTCTCATTTAACAGCACAACTAAACATTACTTTCATGAATGAATTCTACTAAAAAATTGCTAACTTTGTTAAATGATTCCATGAGTGAAAATTCCTTGGCTATTTATACTCACATAAATTTTGACCCAATCATTATATATCACAACTAATTTGATTTTGCCTAAGATTAGACAAAAAGCCAAGTTAAACGTCTTACTAGATTATCTTATAGCTGTTAA
>CABHPH010141952.1:0-13709 GCA_902168325.1 Peromyscus nudipes | reverse complement strand
GCCCAGCACCAACATACATCTTAGCTGTTAAATTTGAAAGGTTCCTTATACAAAGGTGTTTTGGATAAAAATCCAAACTTCATGAAGTCAACTATAATCATTAAATTCATTCTTAATTAAATAGTCAAAAATCTTAAGAGAAATTTCTAAAGACTTTACTGCCAAATATTTTCCAGTCATAAACATTGGAGATTTATGGAATTCTATCTAGTCCCCCATCATGTAAATAAACTCAAGCACAAAATCTCTAGATTTACGAATGTCCTTTAGAATGGCTTCTCTCTATCCTGAGGCAAGCATTAGAACAGAATACAAGAGTTTCTCATTTAAAAACAAGTATTTTGTTTATTTATTAATTATTTTATGCTACTCAGCAACATTTGTTAGTCTCATTAAAATTACAGATACAGTAGAAAATTTCCTTTAATTCATCCATGTTCTGTCTGTGTGTGGGGGGAGATTGCTAGTTATTTGCTATAATAGATTGCTAGATTATTTGTGCTATACAAATAATACAAAATAATTATGATAAAACAAATATTTTTTGAAGTTCCAGATTACTCTCCTATGGCAATGATCAACTTAAGCACCATAGTCAAATCTTAATTTATTTTTATTTCCTTCCAGATAGTTTGTCCTTAACCTGAGAAAAGGAAAAAACAGAACAAAGTAATAGTATTCATATTATATTAATATATATATAAAAATGAATGATAATCATCATTCATAAATACCTTTCTTTTTATGATCATTTTTTAGGCTTGACCATCCCTTTTTTTAATTGAAGTGAGCAGCTAAGATGTCACTTCTGATCCTCACACTCTTCTGCATGGGTCAGTATAAAAATTGAGGTCATCTTCGTGTCTTAACAATAGTGCGCCAGGACCCAGAAACACCTGTGTGGTTTCCTATTCAGACTAGAGATCATAGGGATGAAATGCACAAAGTCCTTGCCAGAGTCCCAGCTCCTCTCAGTCTCATTTCCCAGCTGACCTCCACAAAACGCCCTGCTGATCCTGAGTGCTTGCCTCTGCTCCCAAGGATCTTTTACTTCAACTCCTATCTCTCCTTCAGAGCCAGGGCACACCAGCTTCTCCACGAAGTGTCCATGATCTTTCCTGTCCTGCAGGATGTCTGCCCCTCTGCAGCCTTGCTTTCTCTGCTTTGTTGTTTGTCAACCTGTGTGTTGTGGGCTCATCCTGTAGTCTATTTCCTGTAACTCAGCAGGAAGCTGGGCAGCGTACAGGTGCTGCACCACCTCTATACCTTTCCTGGCCACAATGTGGTCCTGGCTACACCCCACTTGAACATCTGGAATGTATGATGAAGTAGCAGCATAGGGTAGAATAATGGTCTTATAAAGTTGAAGAAGCCTTTCTCCAGGTCATGGCAACAGCCGTGTTCCCACTGACAAGCCACTGCCAGTCTGAGACTTGCTGTGCTGTCTTCCATTTGGAGACAGTAGGTGTAAAGTCCTTTGACAAAACACCAAAGTTACCTGCTGGGTCACCTCCTAGGGAGATGTCACACAGTTTTAACTGCCACTGAATCTTTCTCTTTTTGTGTGCTTTACCTCACACCATCGCTCACCTGACAGGCAGCACACAGCATCTCCATTTCTACCAGGCCTTTCTTAGCCACACAGCTAGAAGCCTTAGGTCAATGGGCATTACAGAGCCAGCCTCAGGGCAATGTGACAAGAGACTGTGATCTCACGAAAAATGCAGCACATCATTAAGAACAATGTGGAGAGGCGTGTGATGGGGCACTCCTGTAATCCCAGCACTCAGGAGAGTAAGACATGATGATAAAAAGTTCAAGGCCTGCCTGGAATGCACGGTGAGACCCTGTCTCAGAAAACAAGTTCTGGAATATAATTCAGCAGCAGCCTGCTTGCCTCACATATGCAGACTCCTGGGTTCAATACCTAACACTTAAAAAGAGAGAGAGAGAGAAAGAAAGAAATAAAGGAAAAGCTAAAATCAAAAAGAAACGTGAAAAAACATTTGATGCCTGGGCTAGTTTATTTCTTTCTTGCCTATGACACTCAGTGGCTTCCATAGGCTTCCTTGTCACATTGGCCAGCCTGGGGAGAGAAGCCACCCACAAGCTTGGGATAAGTAGATACTGCAGACAAGGAGGTCTATGCCACAGACTCGCTCAGACTCTGGCAGTTAGTGGTAGCAGGAAATTGCACATCACCATAGCTGAAACCTTAGCCAGCCAGCAAGTCTCCCTGAGTGATGCCACTGAGGCAAGTGTCCTTGTGAGCTCTGGTGTGCTGTGTGCCTCTCCTCTCCCGGTGGCCTGGAGAAGGCCTTACATCTTTCTGTTTTCCTTGGCAGTGGACTCCAGAACCATTTCAAGATCACCTTCCATTGCTCAGAGGCCTCTGTAGACACTTGCTGCTTTTCTCAGCATGGTAGCTCACCCCGATAGTCCCCGCACATGACTCCTGAAGCAGCCCCTCAGACCTTGAGTTGCAGAGTGAAGATTGAGCTTTAGTATTTGGGTGGGTGGTCTGAATCTTGCTGGGAACCTCCAGAAAATGTTAATCCCAATGGCCAATAATAAGACAACTAACACAACTTAAAGCCAAATTTGAAGCAAGCCTTAATTAAATACCAGCAGGTGGATGAACTCTAGCCAGGTTCATACCCGGGTTCCCAGGAAATGGCCAATCATTCTTTACTGCATTTGATCTGAAGGTTCATTACAGGTAGGTGTATGATTTAATGTTATTCTTTATAATAACTGCACTGCCTGATGTTTTCACAGTTCTAATACCAAAAGTAAATGTCCCTTTAAAAACAACAAAAACATTAGAAGTAAAATAAAATCACAATCCCAAGAAAAGATTTTTCATCACAGAAAAAAAATTCTCATGCATTAATTACTAGTGTTGTTTTAAAATGCAGCTTTAAAATGCCTTAGCATAAGTGGCTGAATCAATCTATAAATTTGTCCATCTTTTGTTTGATCCATTTCTCTTCTGTAGACATAAATAACTTATCATTTAGGTTTACAATATATAGTTTTGTTATATTCATACATGGTTTTGAGTAGTTCTACAAATGATTGTCTGATTTCTATTTATTAGTGGTGATTAAAATGCAATGCATATTATATGGCTGAGCTAAAGAAAAGAAACAAAGACTAATTATTTGCTAAGTGTATAATAGAGCAGAAGCAACAAAGAACAGAGAATGTGTGATCTTAATTCTTGAGAGTATCCCATATTTGAATTACTGATTAGGCTTACTTATTATTAAGTTCACACATATTGTGAGACACGTGTAAGTTTTTCAAATATTGATTTTGTCTAATTGTTTTATACTCATTGAGAATCATGAAAATAATTCATCGCATGCTTAAATTTATCAATTTTTATAACACAGTTTACCAACTGAGAGAATTGGTTATGAATTTTATATCTCAAAGTAGCAACTCTAAGTCCTAGTGTGCTTATTTTCTTTTCTGAGCTGCATAATCTACCACTTAATGCACTTCTTATTTGCTGTATTTTCCAAATTGTAATACCTTGAAGTATTTGTTTGTGGAATTTATTTCCAATTGCTTCTTAAGCAGTCCTTCATTGCTACAGCTATATTTGTGAGTGACTGAGCCACATTGTTCATTCTGTTATTTTCTTAGAGGATTTACTACCATTTGTAGAGCTTAAGAACAGCCTTTTAGATCCTGAATGACAATGAGAAGGAAGAGAGAGATTATTGCTTAGGTCTCTTTCTTTTACCAGCTCATTCAGAAGCAGGCCATTGTTTCATTTGGTTTTGTTCTTTGTTTTTCTTTGTTTTGTTTTGTTTTTGTTTTGTTTTGTTTTGTTTTTTCCAGTTCTGGGTATCTAACCCAGAATATACTTGATGTTAGATAAGAGCTTGATCAAGTCAGCTCTATCTTCAGTCCCAAATAGATACTTTAGAAGAAAATTTGTGTCTTTAAAAGCCATTTCCCCAATTTTACTTTTAATTTACTATTTATGGGTGAGGTATGCACGTGGGTATGTGCATGATTCAGCACGTATATAGAGATGTCAGAGAACAACTTTCAGGGCTTGGTTCTTTTCTTCCATTGTGAATTCCTAGAGTCAAACTCAGGTAGACAGGGTTATGAGGCAAGTGCTTTTATCCACTGATCCCTCTGCTGGTCCAATTTCCTCAACATCTTGTTTTAAATGTATTATCTTAAAATCGAGTTACCTAGTTGCCTATGAAATGCTATGAAATGTCTCCTTTTTCACCTCAGAGATTTCCTACTTAATATTGAAAAATGCATGTATGTACATTCAAGTGACATATATTTATTATGATTAATGTGGTAATGATAGGTAGCTATTATAAGTGTCAGCATGCTTGGAGGCCATTTAGGATGGACTTCTCCATTCATAATCAGCGTCAGATCTTACCTCCCATTTCCCTGATAGATACCAATTTTAAGAAGGGAAAGCAGCATCATTACTTCTAGATTTAAAATATTATGTAAAAGAAGGAAGATAGAGGTATCAGGGGTTTTGAGAGGTTTACTAAGGAAAAGATACTTCTTCCTTGTCAAGAGAACACAATTTCTGTTGTACTTCAGTCTCTGGGTGGAGATATAATATTTTAAAACTACCTCAAATATTACATACTTTTGTCCTCTTCCTTAAAAGTGAATACTACTGACCTTTATAATTTCCTGGCTATGGGAACCACCCTTCAAAAAATCCGATTTACCCGGTGAAGTGTGAAAGAAATAGAAAGAGTAATTATCTCCTTAGGGAGATACAGTGTTTCTGCACCCAAAGCCCTCCCATTTATGCGGTTGCTCACAGATTCTCACTGCTAATCAGGCCCACTTTTGAATTGTAATTCAAACAGCACAATTCCTCCTCTTCTTTATTGTCCTTTCTCATTTAATGGCCAAAGTTCTATGTCTGCTTGTCTGACACTTTGAGCATTCTCATGCTATCCCTGAAAACACTGACTTCCTCATGCAGCTACTTGCTTACCTTATTTCTCACTTCCTGCACTCTTAGACCCTGTTAAGACCCTTTCAAGGTTTCTGTTACAGTACTAAAATACCTTGACAAAAAGCAACTTTGGGAGGGGCTAAACATCACAGTCCTAAACTAAAGAAAGTCAGAGCAGACACTCAAACAGGGCAGGAATCTGGAGGCTAGAGCTGATGCAGAAGCCACGGAGGAACCTGCTTGTTGGATTGCTCCCCATGGCTTACTCAGTTTACCTTCCTGTCTCAGGACCACCAGTCCAGGGATGCCATCACCCACAATGAGTTGGGCCCTCTATCAGGCATCAATCAAAAAATGTACCACAGACTTGCCCATAGGTCACCAATCACTTGAGCTTCCCTCTTCCAAAATGACTATAACTTCTGTCAAGTTGACATAACACTAGCCTGCACATACTCTAATTCAAAAGGCATGACTTTTTCTTCTATTCTTTTCCCTTTTCCCAACAGCATCTGAAATTTAGTACTTATCTGTCCTTTTTCTGTCTAAAATAGTAATAAAATTCCCCAGAGCTTACATTTGAGTCCCTTTTAAAATTATTTTATCAAGGAGACTAAGAACTTTTAAAAGAGAACTCATATTCCCCAAAAAGAGTGGAAATATTATTATTTTAATTAGCCTATCTACTTTCCCCCATATATATCAGGCAATACTAAGAATAACGAGTGACACTGAGAAATAGTAGGTCAAGAACTGGTAAACCGAGTGTGTGGGGAGGTAAAAGAAAAGACTGGAAATTTCTAATGTGCACTATATTAATAAATTTACTTATTTTTAATAGTTAATTGCAAGATTTAATGAGGAGAAAATACAATCTTAAGCACCTTGCTATTTGCAATTCATTGTACATTTACTTTAAAATATTTGTTATTTGTTGGGGCTAGAAATAAGGCTTAGCAGTTAAGAACACTAGCTGCTCTCTTCAGAGGACCTAGACCCATTCATTACCCAGCTATCCACATGACAGCTCACAGTCTTCTATTACTCCTGTCTCAGAGTATCTCACACTCTCTTCTGGCCTCCATGGGCACTGTGCATAAGGGGAGTACAGACATACATGAAGGAAAAACACCCATTTATACTAAAATATAATAAAGGGAAAATTTTAGTGTTTTAATATTAGCATCACCTGCTTAAGCACATTAATGAAGTAATTTTAGGAGCTTTTAGGAGTTTATCTTAAGGAAATATTTAAGATATTAGCATTGTAGATAAGAAGATAAAGTCTTGTTATTGGTGTTTTGTTCCAGATTTTCTTATATTAATATAGAAATACTAGGTTTTTCCTGTCTTATGATAACAAATTTCTAGATATATGTGTGATTCATTTCAGCTTTTCAAATCATACTTCTAGGATTTCCAGACTTTAATAATATTTATTAATGATGATAGACATTTTCCTTTCCAATTTAAAGACATTATTAAGCTATAATTGATGTATAAAATATGATACATAATCAATGCATACAATTAGGTAAGTTTGTATGTATGTTTAAACTCATGAAACCATTATCAAAAGATCAGCATGATAAACATATCCACTATTCTTTAAAACTTCCTTTTGTCTATTGTAGCTTTGTTTGAGTGCTGGGTTTTGTAATAAGAATACTTAAGAAATGTACTCTCAACACAGTTTTTAGTATATAATATAATATTAACTACAGACACTGTGTTGTATAATGGATCTTTAGAAGCTACTAACTTTACATTATTAGAAATTTGTACTACCCATTTCTCTTCGTTTCTATAACTCCTGGAAGGCATTGTTCATTCTTGCTCCTCAGTTTGACTTTTCTGATATTCATACATCACAGACCATTTTTTTCTATTCCTGATTGGTATAATATGCACCAGTTTTGTCCATATTGTACCATGTAGCAGGAGTTCTTTTTTTTATTGAGGATGAACAGTATTGCACTGAGATATATTTTCCATCCATTTACTCATAGGTAAGTGTTTATATAATTTCCTTATTTTGACTATTGGGAAATAATGTTGTAATGAACATAGAAGTTGAGATGCCTCCTTGAAATCTTGATTTCAATTATTTTAGAAATATATCCAGAAGTAGAATTGATGAATCACATTGTTATGGTTTGAGTTAGAATGGCTCCCATGGGCTCATATATTTGAGCATGTGGTCCATAGTTAGTGGAACTATTGAAGAGGGATTAGGGTAGCCTTGTTGGAGTAGGTGTAGCCTTGTTGGATGATGTGTGTCACTGAGTGTAGGCTTTGAAGTTTCAAAATCCCATACTAGGTCTAGTCGCTGTGTGTGTGTGTGTGTGTGTGTGTGTGTGTGTGTGTGTGTGTGCTTGTTGCATGCATATCAGGAGTTAAAACTCTCAGCTAATGTTCCAGTGTCATCTCTGTCTGCTTCACACCATGATAATCATGGACTAATCCTCTAAAAGTATGAGAAAACGTCTATTAAATGCTTTCCATTATAAGAATTGCATTGTTCATGGTGTCTCTTCCTAGCAATAGAACAGTAATTATGACAAAAGTTGGTTCCAGGGAGTGGGGTACTGACCATGGTGCTTGTTGAAAAATTTGGAAGACTTTCAGACTTTGGACTAGAGAAGTGGTTGAACACTTTAAGCAGGGCTTAATGGGCTATCCTAGTAGGAGAAAGTAACACAGTGGTGCTCTGGGTAATGTGGATTTTGGAGGTCCTGGCTCAAGATTTTCCAGAGGAGAAGAATATTGGTAAGTGGTCTCCAGTCCATTATTGTGCTACTTTGTGATAATTTCCTTTTGTTTTTCAGAAGCTTCTTAGTTTTATGTACTCCTATTTACCTATTTTCTTTTTGACTGCCTGTACTTTTGGTGTCATGTCTAGGAAATTATGGAAAAATATATTGTTAGTAATACTTACCTGGGTTTTATTGAAGAAGCTTTGAAGTTTCAAGTTTTAACTTTATTTTGGATTAATTGTAAATTATTTTGTATATTGTACAAGTGAGAATATGAGTTTGATTTTATTGCACATGGATATTGAATTTCCTCAGCATATACTATATTTATATAGGTAAAATTCAAGGACTTGGTAATTTTTAGTGAATAGAGGTTCATTTAGGAAATGGTTCTACAAGCTGTGAAGTCTAAGAACATGAAGCAAACATATCTACTACAGATTTTTTTTAAAAGTATGCTGTGTAGATTTCTATGAAATATTTAGATTTTGTGTTGCCAACTATTTTGGAAACTTCCCAATCATTATTCCATCAAATATTTCTTTGATTTCTTCTTTTTGTTTGGTATTTGATATATATATATATATTTTTTTCTTTGTTTGATATATATCTTTTTTGTTTGGTATTTGATATATATTATATATACATATATAATATATATGTTTATATATAAAAGATATATATATGTAATATCTTTTAAAACTATCTTATATTTCTTCCACATTCTGTTCATTTCTTTCAATCATTTTACTTTTGATATTTCTGTTTGAGAAAATACTATTGATAAACATTTATGTTCACAAAGTGTCCTCAGACATGTCCTGCTTAATGATAAATCCATTTATTAATGGATCATTTATTTTTGTTGTAGCCTTTTGCTTTATGATTCATAGACATAAAATACCTTTGCTTTCATTATCTATTGATTCTTTTAAAGGACCACCTTAAAAATCATAGCTATTTAACTTAATAATAGTTATTTTATAGTCCCTGTGTAATAATTCTGAAATTTGCAATATATCCAAGTCTGGTTCTGATGTTTGATTTTTCTTCTTCTTTTCAGGTGGAACTCCCCCCCCCCCAACACACACATTTCAATTTTTTTTGGTTTTGTTTTTTGAGACAGGATTTCTCTGTGTAGTTTTGGTGACTGTCCTGGATCTCACTGTGTAGACCAGGCTGGCCTCGAACTCACAGAGATCAGCTTGGCGCTGCCTCCCAAGTGCTAGGATTAAAGCCGCCGCCGCCGCCGCCGCCGCCGCCAACACCGCCGCCACCACCACCACCACCACCGGGCCACACTACAATTTTATAGCATATAAATTACAGCATTCATAAAGCTTGTGTTATTACACAATCTTAGCTCATATATGAGTGACCATGGCCTAGGAACATAGATTCAGCTTATCACAAATATCATGTTCCATGGTGATAGCAGTTTTCTGTAGTTTTTGTAGTAACAAAACAAAGAATGCCATACTGTCAGGTACTTTGATAAATCAATGGGGGCATCAAGTAGGCAGTTACAGTAAGACAGAGAAATTACTGTTTTAAGCCTCAGGTGTTACCAGATGACATTCTTAGCCTTTGTGTTGGTGAATGCTAGGTGTCTGCTCATGTAATACCAAATTATTTACCTAATAGTCACAAAGATGTTAGTCATATATACATATGGTAAATAATGGCTTATTTAGGGTTAAAATTAACCAAAGATATTACAACATTGTAGCATCCTCCCATCATTGAAGTATAAATCAGTCAATCAGCCTGCTAGGTTTTTAAATTTTATTTATTTATTTTAAATCTCAACCGCAGTTTCCCCTCTCTTCTCTCCTCCCATTCCTTTTTCCTAACTCCCTGCTGCCACACTCCATGCACTCCTCCTCCATTTCTGTTCAGAAAAGGGTAGGCCTCCCATGGATAGCAACAAAACATGACTTACCAAGTTGCAGTAGGACTAAGCAACTCCCCTTGTATTAAGGCTGGGCAAGGCAACCCAGTATGAGGAATAGGGTCCCAATAGCCAGTAAAAGAGTCAGAGACAGACCCTGTTCCCACTGGTAGGAGTCCCACAGGAAGACCAAGCTACACAACTGTCACATATATGCAGAGGGCCTAGGTCAGTTCCATGCAGGCTCCTTGGTTGTTGGTTCAGTTTTTGCGAGCAACTATGAGTCCAGGTTAGTTGATTCTGTGGGTTTTCTTGTAATGTCCTTGAACTCCCTGGCTCCTACAATCCTTTCTCCTTCTTTTCAGCAAGATTCCCTGAGCTTGGCCTAATGTTTGACTGTGGGTCTCTGCCTCAGTTTCCATCAGTTAGTGGATGAAGCCTCTCTGATGACAATTGGGGTAGGCACCAATCTGCGAGTATAGCAGAATATCATTAAACATCATTACATTGACTTTTTTTTTCTTCAGTCATGTTTGGTTCTATCCTAAGTCGTTGATTCATCCAGCCTCTGGGTCCTAGGACTCCAGAAAGTGTCAGAAGTGGCCTCACTCACATGGCATTGGTCTCAGGTTGGACCAGTCATTGGTTTGCCTCTCCCATGGTGTCAGTCCTACCCTTACCCCAGGCTATCCCATAGGCAGGACAGACTGTACATCAAAGGGTGTCCCAGTCCCTCCACTGGAAGACTTGCTTGGCCTCAGGAAATGGCCAGTTTAGGCTATGTATCTACTGTTACTGGGAGTCTTATCTGAGGTTACACTTAGAGATTATTTGGAGTTTCCCTTGCACCAGGTTTCCACCTGACCCCAAAATGTCCCCCCCGCTTCCAGTCATCTCTTTGAGTACTCTTGTCCTCCATCTACCCCCAAACCTGATCCTTCAGGTTCCTGTCTCCAGCCATCAGAAGTCCACCCACATGATCTCTTCTATTTCCCCTTCCCAAGGAGATAAGAGCATCCTCCTTTGAGTCTTCCTTGTTACTCAGCCTCTCTGGCTCTGTGGATCCACTTATAAGTAAGTACATACCATGTTTGTCTTTCTGGGTCTGGGTTACCTCACTCAGTATGATTTTTTTTCTAATTCCAGCCATTTGCTTCCAAATTTCATGGTGTCATTGTTTTTAACAGCTGAGTAATACTCCACTGTGCAAATATAACACATTTTCTTTAATTATTCTTTGATTGATGGACATCTAGGTTGTTTCCAGATTCTGGCTATTATGAATAAAGTTGCTATGAACATAGTTGAACAAGTGTCCTTGTGGTACGATTGAGCATCCTTTGGGTCCAAGGGTTGTATAGCTGGGTCTTGAGGTAGATTGATTCCTAGTTTTCTAAGAAACTGCCAGATTGGCTGGAGAGATGGCTCAGTGGTTAAGAGCTCTGACTGCTCATCCAGAAGACCTGGGTTCAATTCTCAGCACCCACATGGTAGCTCACAATTGTCTATAACTCCAGCTCCAGGAGGTCTGGCATCCTCACACAGATAGACATATAGGCAAAAAAAACAATGCACATTAAAAATAAATAAATTATTAAAAAAAGAAACTGCCAGATCAATTTCCAAAGTGGCTGTACAAGTTTGCATACCCACAAGCAATGGAGGAGTGTTCCCCTTACTCCACATCCTCTGCAGCATAAGGCATCATTTGTGTTTTTGGTCTTATGCATTCTAACAGATGTAAGATGAAATCACACAGTCCTTCTGATTTGCATTTCCCTGATGGCTAAAGATGGTGAATATCTCTTTAAGCGCTTCACAGTCATTTCAGATTCTTCTGTTGAGGATTCTCTGTTTAGATCTGTACCCCATTTTTTATTTAGGGTATTTGGTTTGTTGATGTCTAGTTTCTTGAGTTCTTTGTATATTTTGGAAATTAGCCCTCTGTCTAATATGGGGTTGGCGAAGATCTTTTCCCATTCTGTAGTCTGCCATTTTGTCCTATTGATAATGTCCTTTGCCATATAGAAGCTTTTCAGTTTCATAAGGTCCCATTTATTAATTGTTGATCTTAGTGTCTATGCTACTTGTATTCTATTCAGGAAGCTGTCTCCTGTGCCAAAGCATTTCTCATTTTCTTTTCTAGCAGGTTCAGTGTAACTGTATTTATGTTGAGGTCTTTTATCTACTTGGACTTGAGCTTTGTGCAGGGTGATAGATATGAATTTATTTGTATTCTCCTACATGCTGACATCCAGCTATGCAAGCACCATTTGTTAAAAATGCTTTCTTTTTTCCATTGTATAATTTTGGCTTTTTTGTTAAAAATCAGGGGTTCATAGATTTGTAGATTTACATCTGGGCCAGTTTTGGAGAAGATTCCATGAGGTGCTGAGAAGAAGGTATATTCTTTCATGTTTGGGTAAAATGTTCTGGTTCTGTAGATATCTGTTATGTCCATTTGAGCCATAACATCTGCTAGTTCTGTTATTTCTCTGTTAAGTTTCTGTCTGGATGACTGTCCATTGGTGAGATTGCGATGGTGAAGTCTCCCACTATCAATGTGTGGTTTTCAATGTGTTACTTAAGCTTTAGTAAAGTTTCTTTCACAAATGTGGGTACCCTTACATTTGGGGCATAGATGTTCAGAACTGAGACATCATTTTGGTGGATTTTTCCTTTGATGAGTATGAAATGACCTCCATCTCTTTCTATAGATTTTGCTTTGAAATCTATTTTGTTAGATATTAAGATATCTACACCAGTTTGTAGTGGTATTTGCTCCACCCATGACCTTGGGCTATATGGTCCAAATGAGGTGGTGCTTTTTGCCGTCATACATGGCCTCTTAAAAGGAGAGGAAAGAGGGATCATGTGTTTTCTTCTTTTTTTTTACTTTATCCTGGCGTGATTCATAATTATATTTTTCCTTAATTATGATAAAAGGTAAATTAGATATGAAACTTTAGACTCACAAAAGTAAGATAGATGATAGAGTATTTTCTTTAATTTTGCCAAATACAAATAGACTAGATACTGTAACTGTAATTCTTGCTTGATAACTGGTTTTTTACATGTAATTTTACTATGTTAAAGTTAAAATCTTCCTTTTTGATTAGACAGAAAAGAGGAAGTGCTGTGGGCTGTCTTTTTGTATGCTGTGAATATGTATGGCTCCCATTGGATAATAAATAAAGCTGTTTTGGCCTATGGTAAGAAAGCTTACAGCAAGGCAGGAAATCTAAGCAGAGGTACAGAGAGAAGTAGGGCAGAGTCAGAGGAGACACTGTGAGCTGCAGCCAGGAGACGCAAGATGTGAAAGTACTGGTAAGCCACAAAGTCACGTGGCAAGACATACATTAATAGAAATGAGTTGAATTAAGTCATAAGAGCTAGTTAGCAAGAAACTTGAGCCATAGGCCATACAGCTTGTAATTAATATAAGCCTCTGAGTAATTATTTTATAAGTGCCTGTGGGACCATGAGTGGGAGAGATTCGTCTGGACCTCAGGCCCAGGCAGGACTGGAGAAACATCTGACTACACCAGTTTGCTTCTTAGGACCAATTGATCTGAAAATATTTTTCCAACCCTTTACTCTGATGTAATATCTTTCTTTGGTGTTGGGGTATAGTTCTTGTATGCAGCAGACAGATGGATCCTATTTTTGCATCCATTCTGTTAGCCTGTGTCTTTTTATTGGCAAAGGGAGTTCACTGATATTGAGAGATATTAATGACCACTGATTGTTCTTGTTATTATGCTGCTGTTGTTGGTAGTGTGTGTGCGTGTGTGCGTGTGTGTGTGTGTGTGTGTGTCTGTGTGTGTGTCTGTGTTTCTCTTCTTTGTGTTTTGCTGGTATGAGACTATTGCCTGCATTTTAGTGGGTGTAATTAATTTCCTTGGGTTGGAGTTTTGCTTTTAGTACCTTAAGTAGGGCCAGATTTATGGAGAGATATTGTTTAAATTTGACTTTGTCATGAAATATCTTGTTTTCTTCATCTATGGTGATTGAAAGTTTTGTTGGGTATAGTAGTTTGGTCTGGCATCCATTGTCTCTTTGAGTGCCAGACATTTGTCTAGGCCCTTCTGGGTTT
>CABHPH010141951.1:0-13928 GCA_902168325.1 Peromyscus nudipes | reverse complement strand
TTTTGTCTTTGTGTTTCATCAGAGCAATAGTAACCCTAAGACAATGCATGTTCTGCCTGCCTGCATGTCTGTGCACCACTTGCATGTCTGAAGTGGGTTCAGATCTCCTAGAAATGGAGTGAAGGATGATTGTGAGCTGCCACATGTGCTGGGGGTTTAACTGGGGTCCCCTGAAAGAGCAGTCAGTCTTTTAACTACTGAGCCATCTCTTTCACCCCTAGCACACGTGTTTTGATGGGAAAAAATTTCATTATTTTCACATAATTCAGAGAGATGGCCTGCTCCTACGTATGGCCTGCTCATATCTAGTCCAGAGGATGGAACCCAGCATCTATTTACTGGTGCACACATGGACAGAAAGCCTTCTAATGATTTTAATTTGAATATATTCAAATCATAAACATCTTGATGGATAATACAATTACATTTGTGGGTTATACAGGAAGCTATCAAACAGGATTACATATTGTGGTGTTTGAATAGGAATGGCCCCCACAGACTCATGTGTTTGAATGCTTGGTCTATAGGGAGTGGCGCTATTAGGAGGTGTGGTCTTGTTGGAGGAAGTGCATCATTGTGGGGGTGGGCTTTGAGGTCTTATAAGCTCAAGTTTGGCCAGCATGACATAGACTCCTTCCTATTGCCTGTGGACCAGGATGTAGAACTTTCAGCTCCTTCTTCAGCACCATGTCTGCCTGCATTCTACCATGTCCTGCCATGATGATAATGGACAAAACTTCTGCAACTGTAAGCCAGCCCCAGTTAAATGCTCTCCTTTATAAGAGTTGCTGTGGTCATGGTGTCTCTTCACAGCAATAGAACACTGACTGAGACACACATTTAGTGCATTAGTTTTGTGGGGGGCTTTTGTAACCAACTAGTGTAAACACGGTGATTGAGAACAAAAGAAGTTGGAGCTTGTCATGGAATTGCATGCTTTTAATCCTAGCTCTAGGAGGTGAGAAGTTCAAGCCCAGCATGGGCTATACGGTAAGACTATCATAAAACCAGTCAGACAGATTTTATTTATTCATGGTTCTAGGAGCTTAATATGAAGTCTCTGTAGGGTCATGCTCACTCTGAAGACATGAGGAGAGAATTCTTCCTTGCCTGTTCACCTTCTGGCAGCTCTAGGCATTTCCTTGGTACTTCCTGTACAGTTCTAATCGCTACCTTTATTTTTACATGAACTTCCTTTTAAAAATAGCTTTTATTTGGCCGGGCGGTGGTGGCGCACGCCTTTAATCCCAGCACTCGGGAGGCAGAGGCAGGCGGATCTCTGTGAGTTCGAGGCCAGCCTGGGCTACCAAGTGAGTTCCAGGAAAGGCGCAAAGCTACACAGAGAAACCCTGTCTTGAAAAACCAAAAAAAAAAAAAAAGAAAAATAGCTTTTATTTATCCTTTGACAATTTCATGCATGTATACAGTGCATCTTGATCCTATCTATCCACTCCTCCTTCACACTCCTCCCCAGACAGCCCTCAACACATCCCTTCTCAACTCCATGTTCCCCCTTAACCCACATCTTTGGGAACCCACTGAGTCCACTTAGTGCTGTGGGAGTATTAAATGAGCTTGTCCTGAGCCTGTGCAGGTAGCCATGGCTGCAGTCAGTTCACGAGTGCATCGACCCTCTTGTGTCCAGAAGACGGCATTTCATAGCACTCTTTCCTCCATCCTCCAAATCTTGCATTCTCTCTGTCCTCTCTTGTGTGATTTTCCCATCCTTGCTGGATGAACATAGAAGTCATTTAGGACTGAGCACTCAACAGTCACTCATTCTCAGCACTTGGAGCATCAACACTGCTGTTCACTGCAGGAAACGCATGCTCTCTGCTGCTCTGATCTCCTCCAGCCTTTCTCTTTTAAGGACACCTGATATTTTGATCAAGCCTCATCTGGATTACCCAGGATGATCTCATCTTGAGATCCATAATTTAGTTCTATCTGAAAGAACTCCATCCACATAAGGTCACACTCACAGGCGACCAATTGTGGCAAGACGCCATGACCCAGCCAGCTTATAAAGGAAGAGCTTATTTGGGACTTGCCTACAGTTTCTGAGGGTTACAGTCCATGACCATTATGATTGGGAGCATGGCACCAGAGCAGCAGCTAAGAGCTTACATCTCATCCACAAGTTGCAAGCGGGGTGGGCGGGGGATGGAACAGCATGGACTTTTGAAACCTCAAAGCCTGTCCCCAGTGACACAGTTCTCCCAACAAGGCCACACTTGCTAATACTTCTCAAACAATTCCACCAACTAGGGGCCAAGAATTCAAATATATGAGCCTATGGGAGTCATGGGCAAACTGTAGGGTTTCCAAGAAAACAAGTGGGATGTCCCATGATGCTCAAAGTAAGGCAGTAATGAGGCTGTAATGGGCTTTAGTGATTGTCTTCTAAGTAACGTGAAGGTGTGTAGCTGGATCCTAAGGACTCCCTTGGGGGAGGGGATGAGAAGGCGTGGCGTCAATGACACAGACACTGGGAGTCCATTGAAGGCAAATAACGAACTTATTTAATCAATAACAGGGAAAGCCTTATATACCCTCCTCCTAGCACCAAGTCTGTGTGGTCATCCCTCATTGGCTGGGCATGATTAGGAACTCTGACAGTGACCAGGCACTCTGGCAGCTCCTGTTGCTAGGCCCTCAGGCAGACTCCAGGTTGGCTCTTAAGGAGTATGTTGTGTGTATGCCTTGGCAACTGGTCTGAGCCAATTTCCTCGACCCTATGGGCCTGTCCTACTACAAAGGTGCACTCAGGTGATAGTGTTCAGCTGATGGCACTGGCCTGCTGATAACTTAAGATCACCATGGAATATCTTTATTGGAGACTGTTCCTGATTAATGACCCATACTGAAAATGTAGCAATCTAGCTGGACACAGTGGCTCATTCTTATAATCCTTACAATTGGTAAGCTGAGGCAGGAGGCTGGTGAGCTTGAAGCCTGTCTGAAAAAAAAATAGCAAATGACATGGTGCAGAAAGACTACTTTGGATTGCCTATGTCGGGAAACTGAGAGAGATGGGAAAGAGCAGGCTCTGGCGCAAGGTTGACCCAGTCACAACTTTGAGCAGTTTGCTTACTACTTATATCTGATTCCACATTGTGAATTAATTGTTCTTCAGTGTTTATTGTCAAGACAGGATAAGAACATTCATCTCAAAGATCTTTGATGTGATGTGACACCCAAGTGAAAAGTATGACTATACCTCATGCAAACAGTGATATTGAAATAGTCATTGTTGGCATGTCTTAAGGTTTCTATTGCTATGAAGAGACACCATGGCCACAGCAACTCTTATAAAAGAAAACATTTAATTTGGGTGGCTTACATTTTCAGAGGTTCAGTCCATTATCATCACGGTGTGACATGGCGGTGTGCAGGCAGAAATGGTGCTGGACAAGCAGCTGAAAGTCCTACATCATGACTCACAGGCAACAGGAAGTAGTCTGTGACACTGGGCATGGCTTGAGCATATATAAGAACTCAAGTTCCACCTCCACAGTGACGCACTTCCTCCACACCTACTCCAGCAAAACCACACCTCCTTATGGTACCACTCCCTTTGGGGGCCATTTTATTTCAAACAACTGAGACAGTTTTTAGATTCCCCAAATCTTCCCCATACATCACAGAAGACACCTGTGGTTTCTGCTTCTCCTCTGGGTGACAGAGGCCCCCTTTCATGTGACTGGCTTGGCAATGTCCTTCTCTCCTCTAGTGAATAAAGTATAAGCATGTAGGTGGACTTTTCTTTCCCTGCCAGTCAGTTCCTAAATAACTACACAGAGACTTACTATTAATTATAAATGTCAGCTGATAGCTTAGGCTTATCTCCAGCCAGGTCTTATAACTTAAATTAACCCATTTCTATTAATCTATGTGCTGCCCTGAGACTCATTTACCTCATCTATGGACTTCTCATGTTGCTTCTTCCAAGCTGGCTTGTGACTTTCGTGACTCCCCCACTCTGTCCTTTCTTCTTCCCAGTGTTCTCTCTGCCTCGAAAATCCTGCCTAGCTATCGGCCAATATTAACAATGAATATAACACCTCTTCATGGTGTACAGAAGGATTATTCCACAGCAATTAACATCAATATTATATATCAATTACCAAGGAGTCCAGTGTATCATGGTGTCCCCATTTCCTCACTTGAAAATTAAAGGGGTAATATCTACTTTTCAAAACACTTGAGAATATTAAATAATTGTGGTGATATTTTGTTTGTGATCTAACAAATAAAGCTTGCCTGAAGATCAGAGGGTAGAGCTAAGCTACTACTAGTTAGCCATAGAGGCCAGGCAGTGGTGGCACACACCTTTAATCCCAGCATTCAGAAGGCAGAGGCAGATGGAGCTCTGTGAGTTCCAAGGCCACGTTGGGCTATACAAGATTGATCCAGTCTAAAAGAGAAACAGAGCCAGGCAGTGGTGGCACACACCTTTGATCCATTAGGGAGGTGGAGACAGTAAGTGATATGGCTGGGCAGAGAGAGGAATATAAGGTGGGAGGAGACAGGAACTCAGTCCCTCTCAGGCTGAGGATTAGGTAGAGGTAAGAACTCCAGTGGCCAGCTGCTCTGCTTCTCTGATCTTTCAGCATTTACCCCAATATCTGGCTCCAGGTTTTTATTAAGACCAATTAGGATTCATGCTACAAATAATAAATTCAAAATTTCTTCTGTGGAACTCAAGAAATGTCAGTAACATTGCATTAGATGTAGTAATTCTCCGCTGGGTTTTTTTTTTATTATTTATTTTTACATCTGACGTGGTCTTAATAACTCCTTTTTATTTGTTCTTCTCTCATGTTACAACCCTATTGCAATTTCCCCTCCCTGCTTTCCTCCTGGCCCCTCCCCCCACATCCCCTCTCTCCCAGAGCCACTCCTCCTCCACTTCCCTTCAGAAAAGGGCAGGCCTCCCAGGGATGTCAACCAAACATGGCATATCACGTTGCAATAAGACTAAGCACATTCCTTCCTATTAAGGCTGGACAAGGCAACCCAGCAGGAAAAGGGTCCCAAAAGCAGACAGCAGAGTTAGAGACACTCCCACTGTTAGGAGTCTCACAAGAACACTAAGCTACACAACCACATGCAGAGGACCTAGGTCAGACACATGAGGGCTCCTGATTGTTGGTTCAGTCTCTGTGAGCCCCTAGGAGCTCAGTTTCCATTGGGTTTATATGGCTGTTTGACTTCATATTGAGGCTTCTCACTTCAAAGAATGTATCTACTGTCATTGTTAATGCGTGGTTATCCATTGAAGAAAATTTGCTTAGTAAAAAGTTTCTTGAGCAGTACCTAATAATCCGTTTACTGCTGTATATTAACTTCTTTTGTTCATGTTCCTTTAATCCTTCTCCATCTAATGGCTGATACTTGGAATTCTAACATCAGAGAGATATAAGAGATACGCAAACGTATGCATACCATAAATACATGTTGGCAGATGTTTCTTTCCCAACCACCAGTTCCCAAATAACTGACGTGAAGACTTAATATTAATTACAAATGCTCAGTCAATAGCTCAGGCTTGTTACTAGCTAACTCTTACATTTAAATTAGCCTATGTTTCTTATCTATGCTTTGCCACGTGGCTTGGTACATTTTCTCAGTATGGCATGCCCATCTTGCTTCTCTTGGCATCTGCTGGCAATTCCAAACTCTGCCCTTCTTCCTCCTAGCATTTTCAGTTTGGCTCTCCAACCTAACCTTGTCCTGTTCAGACATTGGCCAGTCAGCTTCTTTATTAAACCAATTACAATGACATATATTCACACAATGTAAAGGAATATTCCACAAATGTGTGACTAAATGACTACTCACACACTGAGCACACATATGCAGCCACTACTCAGGTTAAGAAATGAGCATAACCAGCATCCCAGAAGCCCCCAACAGGCTTGCCTTCTGGTCAGCATTCCTTCCTCCAAAATGAACCACTATCTTGATTTCCTGTAACATAGATTATTTTCCTTGTTTTTTGTTCTTGATATAAATGGGACAATGCAGGTCACATTAATTAGTGCCTGGCTTCCTCCAGTCAACACTGTAATTATGAAATTCATCCATGCTGCAGATCTAGTTATAGCTGTCCATTCTTGGTGCTGCATAATACCTCATTCTAGTGTTTACTTACCTACTTATCCACTCCATTAATGGATATTAGAGTTCATTTATGAGCCATTATGAGTCCAGTTTCTATGAATGTGCTTTGAGCTAAACATACTTGTTCCTTTCTGTTGCACGTAAACCCGAAGGAAGAATTTGGAGGTCAGATGGTACACATTTATTCCACTTTAATAGACACTATTAATCATTTTTCAAAATGTCTCACATTTTTTTAATTTAAGACTTTCAGTTAGAAGTTATGCAGGCATGACCAGGGTATAGCTCAGTGAGAATGCTTACCTAACCTGTGTGAGGATGTAGGGTCAATTCCCAGTAAAACACACTCACACACACACACACACACACACACACACACACACACACACACACAATTGCAATCTATAGATAGGGAGCAAAATTTCAAACTCTAAGGGAAATTGATTTCAATCTAGATTTTAAAATCAGATACACATTTAGATATGAATATAGAATGTCTTTCTCATCCTCTCTTGCAGCTAGATGTGCTCAGGTAACTCTACTCCAGCAAATAAGATGAGACCTGAACTGGCAGATGCAAATACTGAGCCATTCTCCAAGAAAGAGTGTGGTGGTATTGTGTTCCCTAAAATATTGTGTATCCTAATAAACTTATCTGGGGTCAGAGCACAGAAAAGCCACTAGATACTTAGGATAGGCAGTGGTAGCACACGCCTTTAATCCTAGCATTCCAGAGGCAGAAATTCCTCTGGATCTCTGTGAGTTCAAGGCCACATTGGAAACAGCCAGGCATGTGACACACGCCTTTAATCCCAGAAAGTGAGCCTTTTTTTTTGTTTTGTTTTGGGGTTTTTTTGTTTTTTTTTTGTTTTGTTTTGTTTTTTTTTTGGTTTTTCGAGACAGGGTTTCTCTGTGTAGCTTTGCACCTTTCCTGGAACTCACTTGGTAGCCCAGGCTGGCCTCGAACTCACAGAGATCCGCCTGGTTCTTCCTCCCAAGTGCTGGGATTAAAGGCGAGCGCCACCACCGCCCGGCTGAGAAAGCGAGCCTTTAATCCTAGGGAGTGATGGTAGAAAGCAGAAAGGTATATAAGGCGTGAGAACCAGAAACTAGAAGCATTTGGCTGGTTAAGCTTTTAGGTTTTGAGCAGCACAGTTCAGCTGACAGCCATTCGGATATGAGGACACAGAGGCTTCCAGTCTGAGGAAACAAGATCAGCCGAGAAGTTGGCCAGGTGAGGTTAGCTGTGGCTTGTTCTGTCTCTCCGATCTTCCAGTGTTCACCCCAATACTTGGCTCTGGGTTTGTTTTAATTAATAAGACTCTCTAAGATTCCTGCTACAAAAGGGAGCTAGCTGCCTTTTCCTTCCTGTTCCCCTCCTTTCTGATGGAGCTGAAGCACGCAACGTGGACCACATCAAGTTACTCACTGAGGATAAGACAATGAGCCAGAGCTCACCATGCTGGCCTTGGGCAGTGTGTCCTGAGGGTGTCACCTGGCAGAGAAAAGTGTCATTTTGTCCTTAATACAGCAATCAAACAGTATTTTATCGGAAAACCTAAATCTCTAAAAGTTTGTACTATTCTGTACTTTTCTCATGAACCTGTGCCATGGTCCACTGGCGCGGGAAACCAGCCAAGAGAGAGGAAACCAGAGCATTTAGGAAACAGAAAATGTAATCTGGGCAGAGACAATGAAAGAACGCATGGATTTAGTTTAACTATAGGAAACAGATTCTAAGTAGCTAGTAGCTCCAATGAGAGTTTTTGGTCTCATCAAATGAGAGGCCCAAAAGACAGATATTCATGTCTGGTAACAGCTGCTTCATTATGTCCTCGGGGATGCACTACTTTTCAACTTTTTAATTCTATCATCTCTCTGGTATGTTTTTACATTTTAGATTTGTAAGATGATTCCAGGAATTTCAACCAATGCTACCACGTTTTAACAACCGTTGGGAGTAAATTTGATGACAAAATGATGTAAAATCCAGCCTTCAGTGTAAGAAACTTAATTCAGCCTTCAGTGTAAGAAACTTTCAAGAAGCTCCATTCAACATCCATTTTATCACACTGGCCTTAATCTAATCACATGACTAAACTTATTGGCAAAGAAACCTAGAAAATGTAGTTTGTTACAATAATAAAATTATGTATGATTAATGAGGAAAAAATAACTATTTCTAACAAGAAATGGTTGTTTCTAGTCTAGATGTCTACCAATGGGTGGATGGATAATGAAAATGCGGTACATTTACACAATGGAATATTATTCAGTTGTTAAAAAGCATGAAACTATGAAGTTCACAGGTGAATGGATGGAGCTAGAAAAAAGCATCCTGAGCAAGTCAACTCAGACCCAAAATGACAAATATTGTATGTTTTCTTTTATACATGGATGTTAGCTTTTAAGCATTTAATTGGTGTGTTAAAATTCACATAATAAAAGGGGTTAGGTATAGAATAAGGGACTGGGGGCAGGGAAGATTTCCTAAGGAAGGGGAACTAAAATACATATAGTTATGAAGAGACTGGACCGAGAAGATTAAGTGGGGAGGGGATGGGACAGGGGGTAAGAGAGGAATATGGGGAGGGACAATGAATACTAAGGCCGTTTGAGGGGTCATATGGAAGCCCACTATTGTAGAAGCTTCTTAAAACATATATACATATATGAAAGAAAAAATTTTTTCAGTTTTTTAAGACAGGGTTTCTCTGTGTATCCCTGACCATCCTAGAACGAGCTCTCTAGACCAGCCTGGCCATGAACTCACGGAGATCTGCCTGTCTTTGCCTTCCAAATGCTGGGACTAAAGTCATGCGCCACCACTGTCCAGCAAATGAAAGAAATTTAAATGGAGTCACCACATAACAGGGGAGACAAAACCCCAACTAGACATCTCTTGCCACCAAGTGAATCCTCCAGTGTCAGGGATAGGTTCCATCTAATTGAGTCCTTGGCCAAAGGAAGTCTACAGAAACCCCACACTTCTCAAGCTGTTGTAAGGCTATGGTTGCTCTCTACAAACAGACGGTAAGGCCCCATCGCTGAGGACAACCGTTGTAGGATATCTGTCACTGTGTGAAGATACACTGTTGTGATTGGTTAACAAAGAGCTGAACAGCTGGCAGCTAGGCAGGAGGCGTGGGCGGGACTTCCGAGCAGAGAGGGAGGAAGAGGAGGAATCTAGGCGGGAGAGAGTCAGCAGCCAGCAGGGAGGAAGTACAGAGAGATGAGGTACTGAGCCACGCAACTAAATGTAGATTTAAAAATACAGGTTAATTTAAGAACTAGTTAGGAACGAACCTAGGCCAAGGCCGAGCTTTCATAATTAATAATAAGTCTCCAGGTTGCTATTTGTGAGCCGGTGGCTCAAAGAAAAATCTGTCTACAGACGGCACTTACATATCTCCTTGAATACAGAGAAGTTGAGCTGGTGCCTAACCAGAGCCTTCACCCCTGCTGACCAGTGTTTATGGTGCTGGAAGGTACTCTGCACGTTCGCAGAAGAGAGGGTAACCACCAAGCCATCTACAACCCTGCAGCCTACCACGGTGGCCTGCCGGCGCCTTGCGCTGCTGCAATAGCGGCGCAAACATTGGCAGAGTAACCAACGTTCTCTGATTTAAGGCCCACTCCATGAGATGATGGACCCTACGCCTGACCCCGCTCCAGCGAGCAAGAACCTTCTCGGACTGGATTTAAGGCCCACTCCATGAGATGGACCCAACGCCTGACCCCGCTCCAGCGAGCAACAACCTGAGCAGTAAGCCGTGGGCCTAGGAGAAAACCAAATACTACTGTGCGCAGCTCAAGGAACAGACCAATGAAATGACTCCTAGTGACCTCCTGCCACACCCACAGATCAGTGCCGCACTCAGCCATCATCGGAGAAGCTTCCTCCTGCAGATGGGAACTGACACACAGACCATAACTGGACAATGTGCAGAGAGCGAGATATTTTGGAACATTCAGTCTTAAATGTTATGTCTTCATCATCACACCCTCCCTCAGGGCTCAGGGAGCTCTGTGGAAGAGGAGACAGAAAGAGAGTGAGGGTCCGAGGGGATGGAGGACACCAGGGAAAGTGTCTTCCGGACGCAACAGGACTGATATGTCATGAACTCGCAGAGACTGTGGTAGCGTGCACGGGGCCTGCACAGGTTTAAGCCCGAGAGGGTCCCATCTAAGAGGGGGAGTAGAAATGAGCTCCCACGCCTTAACCAAGAAACTCTCTCCAAGGGAAAATGAATTTTTTCACTGGGTATATTAACCACACTTAAGGGCAGGCTCCCTGCCCAGCAGTAGATGAGCAACACAAAATGAACTCAATGTATTTTTGTACTTTTTGTCTCATTTGGGCATTTTTTTTGTCCTACTGGTCTTTTGCTTATGTATTATAGTTCTTGATTTTGTGGTTTATAATTTTGTGGGGTTTTGTGTGTGTGTGTTTCTTGTGTTTTTTCTTTTTCTTTCATTCTGGTTTTCTTGTTTCCTTGCCAGTTTGTGTTCTAAAAAGAGAGAAAGAAGGCGTGGAGTTGGGTAGGTAGGGATAGAGAGGATCTGGGGGTTTGGGGAGGGAGGGGAAACCATGATCAAAATATATTGTATGAAAAAAGTTTTTCAATAAAAAATGAAAAAAAAATAGTTCTTTCTATTATTACCAACTTACACTTCCTACTCCGTATGTTTCCATTTTGTAAAAACAGTGGGACTGTGCATAGTTCTGTGTTGTTTCCATCCCAAAAATGTTTGTATACTGGTTAATTTATGCTAAATATATATTTTGTTGTAATCACCCATGGGAAATATGATAGCTTGTTATACTAGGATTGCTTTAAACAGTACACACACACACACACACACACACATACACACACACTGAATTCCTCATAGAAAATCTTTAAAGTAAGTGCTACTGAATCTTATACATAAAATAGAAATAATACATAGTATATAAACATATGAGATAAGTATAAATATAAATAATAGGGAAACCAGGCGCAGGGATATAAATGACTTGTCAAATGTCACCCATTTAGTAAATATGAAAGGTAATGTTCAAACCCAGGGAAGCTAGCTGAGAGGCTGTATTATGGTTTATGCCTCTCAAAGGATATTAAGCAAAGAGAATAAAGAAGAGAAGTGATCAAAATATATTATATGATAAAAATTGTCAATAAGAAAGGAAGAAAATTTCTTACAAAATGGTTGTTTCTATTACTACCAACTTATACTTCCTAGCTGATCTCACTGATAACTCCATTTTCATTATCTTCATGAAGAAACAGTCTTCCTGACATGTCATCTGGCTCTGTGAGGTGAGATCTGTGATTGCTCTGACACACACCACGGTAGAGGAATCACAACCCCTGAGTCAATGGTGTCCCACCCAAAGGGCGGCAGGCTTGGGTTTTCCTCACTTTTAAATACATTTGACATCTCTGGCATCCCTAGCCATCATCATTACCACTTAACATATTTCCAAGGAGTCTGGTATGCTTGGGAGTGCCTCCTCACCTCAGACTGAATTGGCCAATCCACAGGATGAATGCCTGAATCTCTCCTAGGCTGGTTCAAACCTGTTTTGTGTACACAAGAATAAGAAATATTAGCCATCTGTCATTTCATCCCATCAAGTCCCCATTTGGTTTACTAACAGAACCGAGAGCCTTTGAGCAGCTCACCTGACTTCCCTTGTAGCGAACTCTGTTGCGATGGAGTCTGCAGTCCTTCTGGACCAGGGTCCTCCTTTCTGTCGTCGGTGTCTTTAAATGACTACCCTAACACAAACTGTGTGAGCTGAGATCGCACGGCCGTGACTGGTGACACTCTGAGGGCTCTGATGCCTCCAAGAGGCTCTGCTCTGGCCTTGTGCCATCTCCAAATAAAACGCCCATTTTCCCAGCAAAAGTAATTGCTGTGAGTGTAGACTAACATGGCATTACAGAGGTCTATGAATTCCCATGGCTGAGGATTCTTTGCTGGAGTCCAGGTCGGGTGCTATAAAAAGTGTTTTCCCTCATTGAATATGCTGAAGATTGATTGGACTTAACTTGATTTAAATTCTGGCAACTGGGGTTGGTGGTTCCTGTGTCTGAATTTTGTTTTATCAAGATCTTGGCAATAAGTGAGTCTAACTCTATTATATTTTAACACCCTTGGATCCAGTCCTTGTGCTGGCTTCCTGCATTAAGGGAGAAAATGCATTACCCTAGGAATCTGACCATTTTCTACTCAGAATCTTCTTTGGCTTTAAAGAAAAGTTCAGTTTCCTGTGTTCATTGTCTAGGAAGCAAAGGGAACCTCACTTCCTCACCCCCTTCTCTTCTGGGGGTGTGGACTCCCTGTGCTCCATGGAGACTGCCTCTTAGCCATGCCCCCTGCATGGGGGACACAGGTCTGAGCAGGGGTAGACTGAGTCTGGATGGGACTTCCACTTAATTTACCCAATTAAATCTCTCTGGCTGATCTCTTGAGCTGACATTCTTTCAGAAACTGAGAGTTCAAGTAATTATGAGTGATCTCCAGGTCTCACAGTGAAGTACGCCTGTGGATTTGAGCTTGGCTCCTAAGTCCCCCTCTGTGTTTCCTTAAAGCCATCTCTTTGCCTCTGCTGTTTGCAAGTCACAAGAGTTTCATACTTTCTCTTTCCTCCTGTAATCATCTGTATAAATCCATGCCAACACAGAGACTGCTATCCCCCCTCCTCTCCAAGTTTGAAACTCTATTTGCATATTTAAAATTGTGTGCATTCCAGTAATTAATTTATTTGAACTGTTTTCAAAAAGACCTCTCTGGAGCTGGGCATAGAGGTGCATTCCTTTAATCCTAGCATTGAGAGGTAGAAGTGGATGAATCTCTGTGAGTTCAAGGACAGCCTGGTCTACATAGTGAGCTCTAGGCAGACCAGGGCTACACTGTAAGGCTCTGTCTTAAAACACAAACAAAAACTCTCTGTGATTATACTGAATTTCAGGTCTAAGAACATAGTTTATTTGGCTCTGCAAGTAATAAGACCAAAGTTCAATACCCAGAACCCATATTTAAAAAGCCAGACATGGTGGTGACATGCTGTTGTACTTACAGAGTTGGGGAGGTGGAAACAGGCATATCCCTGGGGCTCACTTGTCTGCTAGCCTCGCCTACTTCGTGAGCTCCAGGCCAATGAGAAATCCTGTCTCTAAATACAGTGAACAACATTCCTGAGGAATGTTCCCTGAGGCTGTCATCTGGCCTTCTCATGCATGCACACACCTGGGCAATGCACCCATTTACATATACACCTGCACACACATGGATATATGCATACATATGTGCATTGCACACACTCACAAGTGCATGCACACACACACACACACAGATAAGGGAATGGTGTCTTACGATCTGAAGGACACTGAGGATAAGTTTGAGTGTCACTGTCCATTTCCTCCTCTCCTACTACTACCCGCTGCTTGCTCTTTCCTCCCTGCCAGTCAGACAGACAGACAGGAGAGAGAGGAGGACACACTCTCCATTGTTAGTAACTCTCCATTCTTTGATGTGAAAGGGGTAACACAGTCATTACATCATTAGACTTGATCCAACTTCTTTGCATCTTATGAAGTCAAATAGCTAACAGGCACTTAATTGTGCCTATCTGTGTCACATACCGCACAACCAATCACCTGTGGCATATACCATGCAACCATCACTGTGGTAAATACCATGCAACCATTCACTGTGGTATATACCACGCAACCATTCACCTGTGGTATATACCATGCAACCATCACTGTGGTAAATACCATGCAACCATTCAC
>CABHPH010141950.1:14510-24534 GCA_902168325.1 Peromyscus nudipes | reverse complement strand
TACTGGGGCGATCCATCATGCTGAGGAGAAAAAAGTTCTAACCTTGACTCTTGCCATCCAAGTAGACATCTGCCAGCCAGGTAATTCTGTCCTCCCCGACTTGACTTCCAGGTAAGAGAAGTCAAATGTAAGAAAATAGGCCAGGCTCGGGCTTTAGTTTAAATGAGGAAACAGCCCTCCCTCCCTCCATCTCTCCCCTCTTTCCCTCCCCACCTCCATCTCTTCCCTCCCTCCCTCCCCACCTCCATCTCTTCCCTCCCTCCCTCCCCACCTCCATCTCTTCCCTCCCTCCCTCCCTCTCTCCCTCCCTCCCCATTTTCTTCCTCCCCCTCTCCTTCCTTTCTTTCCTTTCCTCCTTCTCTTCTACCTCCCCCCTCCTCCATCCCTTTCCCCCCTGACTTCTTTCCCCTATCCCTTCCTTCTTTCCTTTCCTTTTTCCTTCCTTCCCTTCTTTCCAGAAAGGGACTCCCTCTGTAGCTCTGTCTGGCTTGTTCAAGCTGACTTTGAACTCACAGGAATTCTCTTGCCTCAGTCTTTCTGGGGCTGGGATCACAGGAAGAGGCCCCATGCCTAGCTGAGTTTTGTCTTTTTTCTGTGAGATTTGTTGAATGCTGAAAACGGGGTTCAGGATTCCCAGAAGACCCTCAGCTGGGAAGTGTACTTGCTGAAATGTTTGTGGAGGAGGGGTGTATAGACACTTCATGGAGGGGAGCACAGTGCCATCCAGCTAAGCTGAGACCCTAGTTCAGATGCAGTCTGGTGTGGGCAGGACTGTAAATGCGTGGAATAACAAGACAATGGAGAATGGTGGGCCGAGGCAAACTAAAGGGGTGCCTGCCGTCTGCCAGGAGGCCAGGGTGTTTGGCTCTACCTGATCTATTTTGAGGTGGCATGAGCCAGTGCTTTTGGAGTCTCAAGTAGCCCACTCTTGAACTCTCTATGTAGTCCACTGAGGATTACTTTGCACCCTAAATCCTCCTGCCTCCATCTCCCAAGTACTGGGATTACAGTGTGCACCATCATGACCTGTTCATGAAGTACTGGGGATTAAAGCCAGGATTGCATGTATGCCAGACAAGCACTCTATAATGAAAGCTTTCACATTTAGTCAGCAGCAGCCTTGGAGCATGCGTAGTACAACTGGGCTCTAATGCAGAGGTGCATTTGGAGTCACTCCTTCCTGTCATTCCTAGTTTCTAAAGTTGAGAAGTACAATGCTGCCTGAACACTCACTCAAGAAGAGTAAAATGGCACAGAAAAGCCTGACATCAATCTTGACTATTCAGACTTTCTTCTCCTTTTTAACAAGATTTAGTGTGTGTGTGTGTGTGTGTGTGTGTGTGTCTGTGTGTGTGTGTGTGTGTGTCTGTGTGAGTGTACGCCTTTACTACTTGTGTAGAGGCTAGAAGGGGACATTAGGTCCCTCACAGCCAGAGTTTTGAGTATGTGTGGGTTGCTGGACTGGTCACATGGGTGCTGGGATCCAAATTCCTGGCCTCAGGACTGTGGATCAGCAACTCTTAACTGATGAGCAATCTCCCCAGTCTCCAGCTCAGAATTTCTAGTGCGCATTTTTCATTTTTGCTTTTTGAGAGAGGGTCTCACGTAGCCCAGCCTGGGTTTGAACTTGCTATATAACTGAGGATGACCTTAAATTCCTGATCCTCCTGCCTCAACCTCCCGAGTGCTGAGATTGTAGGCATATGGAGTCAAACCCAGGGCCTTGTGCATGCTAGACAAGCACTCAACCACAGGCGCATCCCCAGCCCTTCACTTGGGCTTCTGTGTGGCAGCTGTAGAAGATGGTGCCAGCTGTCTTGCACAGAATCCACCCACTGGCCAAACCTGGCCTCCCAGCTCAGTTAAAGAGATCAGCAAGTGCTCAGTCTACAACTGTGGACAAGAGCCAGGCCTGCCGATCCCTCTAGTCTGTCTGATGAGGTCCCTAGCTGGAGGCTGTGGGAGGTGCTGGATGTGTTTAAATTTCCTGGCTCTGATGCTCTGATGGGAGGTTGAACTTGCAGATCCTCACTTCTTCTCCTTTCCCCCCCTCCCTCCCTCCCTCCCTCCCTCCCTCCCTTTCTCCCCCTCTCTCCCTCCCTCTCTTCTTCCATCTGATTCTTAGGTACTTTGTGCTGAAGATTTCTGCAGGGATTGAATATCCGGGGGAGATCAGGTGGCCCTTGGCCTTCTGCCTCTTCCTGGCTTGGGTGATTGTGTACGCGTCACTGGCGAAAGGAATTAAGACGTCAGGAAAAGTAAGAACTTGGCTTGATCTGAGCCCTCTTCTTTCCCCTCCTCTTTTGCCTTTTTTGGGGACAGGGTCTTTCCTCCCACAGCCCTCCAAGCCCCTGGGGGCTTCCCATGGTGTTTGTTCTGTACTGTTGTCTCTGCTTGAGATGTGAAACTTGGCAGAACTTTTGATTTACTCTTAACTTTCATTCCCCCTCAACACATAAAAACCCAAATTTCTCATCTTAGCTCTTTCAGAAGATTTCTGTTTTCTCAGTTGGAAGGTGAAAGATGTTGAGCTGGGAGGTGTTTAAGGCCTTCTAGTTCCAACATTGTTCTGTTCGAGCACTTGCTGAAGGAGCTATCAGGGCCCCATGCATTCTCTAAGATCAGGTTTCCAATCTGTAAAATGGGAACTGGGGTTGAGGCCTGAGGACCCCACTGGCTCAGGATGAGCACTGTGGGGCTATAGAAAGATGAAGGATGCTAAAGGGACCACACAGCCATGTCCAGGGTGGCCTGTGGCTTCCTGATGTCCTTGCCTCCCGTGGCTTGGACCTGAGCTGAATGGCAGCTCCATCTTCTATAAGGAGGCTTAGCGCAACCAGCCAAGTGTCTGCTCAGCCACAGTCCCACAGGCTAGAGATGGAGATGACGTGGCCTGACCATGGCCCACTGGAAAGACTGCACTCACTTCCTAGCTGTGAAACTATGGATAAGCCAGTCAACCTTGGGAACCTGTGTTCTTATCCTCAACCACCTAACCTGGGGACGGTAGCCCACACACTGTAGGATTTCCGTAAGGGGATAGGAATGCGTGTAAAATACCTGGTTATGGCCACGACTTCATGAGTGGTGGTTCCTTTCACTTTGTTAGAGGTGCCTGATGGATTAATGGTCATCCCCGTGGGTATCTCAGAAACAGTGACTTCACTGGGGAAGCAGGAAGAGTAGGTATCTTGTGAGGAGCTCTGTGTTGGGCCCCGCTGATTGCTCCACATGCATTAGAACATCAGTTTCATAGCACCTGCCACATGGGTCCACCGACTCCCATCTACAGACAGGCTGGGCTCATCTAGCCACCTGCTGTCACACAGTTTGTAAGTGGCAGCAGGGGCATTTGAACATGGGTCTTGCTCACTGCAAAGCCTAGAATCTATATGATTTTCTCTGTAAGGAACCATGAGTCCTCATTTGCATGAAGCTTCAGGGTGCCAGGTCTCCCAGCCTGTCTCAGCTCTCTCTATCATTGTAGTTTTGGAAAGTCCCAGGTTGCATCAGGGTCTTATTGTGCTTGTTTGCAAAAATCTAGGACTAAAATAAATATTCTGTAAGGTTTTTGTTGTTGTTGTTTGTTTGTTTTCTGAGGCCAGGAATCACTGTGCTCATATGTGACTGGCTCCTTTGCAATGGAGGGTCCACAGGCACTGCCCTAGCCAACAGAGATGCTCTCTTTCTCTGCAGTGACGTGAACTCAGTTCCTCCAGTGCAGGACCTGAGGGGACAAAGTTGGTCCTTTGGAGAAGCGGTATTTGAGCTGGTAGAGCTCCACAGGTGATCAGTAGCCAGCCTAAAGGGCAGACCGCCTGGCCCCTGGGGCTACTCTGCCAGAAAGTCCAAGTGGCACAGCGAAGCTAACCTAATTAGCTGTCTGAGTGGGGCTCCTGCTGTGAGGAGGATGCCAGCAAGGGTCAGGCAGGTCGTTGTCCCTCCTGCCAAGCAGGATTCATTACTGCTCACATTCAGTTCTGACAGTCGGTGTGGAACAGGTGCATGCTGATGCCCACCTGACCCAGGCAAGCAGCTCACAGAAAGCCTCGGCCCGCTGCTCACTCACATCCAAGGTGGAAGCCGAAGGTTACCCTCTCAGTTCACCAGGAGCCGAGGGACTGGGCCACCTACACATGGGGCTATGGACAGGGTGAAGTGAGAAAGTCCCTGGGGTGTGAATTTAAGGAGACACTCACACTCACCTGTAGGTCCCTGCAAGTGGCACCTTCTTCAGTCTTGTGTTGTCAACATCTCACACGCCTACCATTAGCACCCCGCCCCCATTTCTGGTCTGATAGCCCACAGAACGACACTTAATAGGAATAATGGCTTTGGAGTGGCTTCAGGTTTGGTCCATGAATGAGTTACTTAATCCCCTGTGTTGTGTTTAGCCTGGGTCTCAGCTTCTTTCTCTCATGGCACAGCAGCCACATGGGAACACCTGTTTCAGGTGATGCCAAGGGAGAGATGGGGGTTTTCATGGTTCCTCCCACAGGCCCTTGTGGACTAGGCAGTCTCTTCTCTGTGTCCTCTGGTAGCCTTCCCTTCCCATCAGCCCCAAGTCAGGCGGTCCTGAGTTGCTCCTTCCCTGGTGGAGGTAAGACATGAGCCTGAATGTGACCAGGCCCTGCCTAGTAGCATCTCCTCTTCTGGTCTCATCTCACAGCTGGGAGGCCAGTCTGGCCAGCCTGGGGTGGAGTGATTTTTTTTTTCCCCTAAGGTGTCAGATGTTCTTGGGTTTTGGAATGTCTGTATGCAAGGCCTTTGCTTTTCCTTCAGACTTTAAGGGAGAGGAGAGAAGCAAGTTTGGAGACGTAGGAGGGGGCTGGCTGCTGGCCCTAACTCATTTCTGGGACGAGAGGGAGAAGGGACTAAGGTTCCACGGGTCAGAGGAGAGGTGACATGATCAGCATGGTAGCTGTGGAGGGAAGGGGTGGCCAGTTCCTTCCAGGTCTGTAGCCAGCACGTGAGAGCATGGCTTTGAGTGCCTGGGTGTTCACTGACTGGAGGTTGCACCCTGTGGTCCTAGGCAGGCTTCCAGCCCTCTTCCTCTTTGACCGCCCCATCATGCTCCTCCATCACCCTGAGAGGAACATGCAGTTATTACCACCTGCAGGTACTGACACTTAGGTCCAGAGAGGTTTAGCCACTTCCCAAAGTGACCCAGCTCAAAAGTGGAGGAGTCAGGATTTGAACTCTGGCCCCTGTGACTGTGGAGCTGAGCAGGCACAGTTCACCACCCCCCACCCTGCCCCCCATCTACCAAGTCTCAATCTCAAGCCCCTCCTTCTCCCTGAGACTTGATTGACAGGTAAGAAAGTACCACTAACTTATCCTCATCAAACACATCTCTAAGTTCTGTTAACATTTCCTCTAGATATGCCTTTACTCAGTCCCTGCCCACCCCCTCCTCGTCTCTTCCAGAAGCCAAAACTGCCTGTTTGCACTCTGGTACCTCTAGCTACTCCTCTCTGCACCCTTGGCCTTAGCCTTCTGCCATCCTAGTAGTGAGGAGACCAAGCATCACTTTTGTGTGCCTGCCTCGCCCACTCTCTCCCCTCCTTCACCTTCCCATCATGCCTCCACACTTTGCGATTGCCTTCATGCTCTAAGATCCAGCTTGAGCGACATCTCCATGAATCCTTCAGACACTCCCAGGCTGGGCACTGCATACTTCCCTGGAGTCCATGAGTCTCCTAGGGTTACTCAGCCCCTATTCAGATACTGGGTTCTCTCCATTATGTACCCACCCCCCTCTGTACAGCTGGTGTCTGTCACAGTACCCAGCTCACAGGAAGCCCTTCACAAATGCCTGTGGAACTTAGCTGTATTTAATGGCCTTCTTATGGTCAGGCCCCGAGCTAGGGCTTCCACACAGCAACTTGTATAATTCTCAACATTGTTTTAGGACAATTACTCTGTACCCATATTACAGGTATATACACTGAGGTTCAGAGGCCTTAGGGGCCTGTCCAAGATCACACCTCAATGTCAGAGATTAGATATCATTTGAACAGAAGCATGTCTAATTTTAGAATCACAATCTCTTCACCTGGTGAGGCCATTTCACCTAGGGTGTCTGTGTAAGCCAGGATAGAAGGCATAAGCCAAAAGGATTTATCTCTACTGGTGAAATCTGGGCCCTTCTGTAATGTGGGGATTTAACCAAGGCAACTGCACATAGTTACAAGGTAGTTTATTTTGGGGTAACTTACAGCCAGTAAAGGGGATGGTTACAGGATCTGGGAGAGGTGAGGTGCAGTCCAGAGGGGTTCTCTGGAGAATTCTGACTCTGTCTACCATCCAGCATCCAGGATCATGAGGAACCAAGAGGGCCTGCACATCCAGGTCTTAAGGGCTCCTGTCCTGGCCACGCCCCAGGGGCAGGTTCTAGAGAGGCGTGGCAGTTACCAGCTGCCTCACTGGGGCAGTGCTTCAAGGTCAAAGCTGGAACGGCTCCCCACTACACTTCCGCAGAGATGGTTTAAGAATTTTGGAGAACAGAGCACAAAACCTCCCTCACCATCTGTGGCTTCTCGCACTGTGGATTAGTTGGTAGCTGGGCAGGGTGACGTCTCCCAGGCTTGATTGACAGGGAAGGAAGGACAGTACCCTGTGGTCTTCTCCATTTGACTCCGACCCCAGTGTCTTGTGTGGGTCCCCAGTGCTGTCAGGGCTTGGGGAGACCTTGTTGTTGGGCACGTGTGCCTGGGTGGCGGGTCCCTTGTCCCCTCACCTCGGTGACCTCCTCAGGGATGCCTGCTCACCCGCCTCTCCATCCCTCTGCTCTTCCAGGTGGTGTACTTCACAGCCACATTCCCATATGTTGTGCTGGTCATCCTTCTCATTCGAGGCGTCACACTGCCCGGAGCTGGAGCTGGCATCTGGTACTTCATCACACCTAAGTGGGAAAAACTCACGGATGCCACGGTGGGCTCATCCCTCTATTTATAGCAGACTGGGAGTGTGTGTGTGTGTGTGTGTGTGTGTGTGTGTGTGTGTGTGTGCGCGCGCTATTAGGGGTGGGCCACACTCCTGGCTGTGCAGCAGTAAGAGTCAGCCTTCCCTGCCTCCATGGGAATCCCCGTGCCTACTTCTTCTGGGTGACCTTGGTGTGTTAAGGTGTTGATGGGGCAGCTGAGGGCTTTCAGATTCTGAAGTAGTGCTCTGCAGCTGGAGTTGCAGTGTAGGCCCTAATGAAGACCAGGGTCCTTTGATAGCTGTGGGCCACCTCACACCACTTATTTGTTACTAATTATAGCACGTTGGAAGCAGAGCTTTCCTGGTTGGAAAATCAGAGCAGGAGCAGGTTTTTGATTTTAAAGGCCCCAGACACATTTGAATACTTCCTACACACTGATGTAAGACCAGCACATACTTGAACTTTCTCTGTGTTGGGTGTATGCACATCACACTCTCAAAAATACTCACTCATACCTAAACCCCTCCCTGTGAAGGGTGACTGTGTGGCTACAGATGAATTTTCTCTCCTTAATGAAAACTCTGCTTTTCTGGGGTACATTAGAAACTCATGGCAAGGACTGAGTTTGGCTACACACACCACAAAGTTTCCAGACATTGCCAGCATAAACCAGATACTAGTTGATGTCTCTCTCTTGGTAGCTGGTTAAGGGCCAGTTCAACCCTCTGTGATGTCATGAGGGATGAAGGGCCTGGTATTTCCTCCTCACCTTCTGGATTCCTCAGAACTTCTGGTGCACCAGCCATCACATCCACATTCCAGGTAGCACAAAGGTATGAGAGAAGAGGTGGAGGGAAGTATTCTTCCTCTTAAAGAGGAATGACTGCAGAAGCCCCATACAGTAATTTATTTTCACACAGTTGGCCAGAGACTAAGTGACGCGGATGATTTTCCCCACTGAGACTCCCTGATGGAGAAGCTGGACACACGGCCGCTTCCCCATCTATCATAGCTTCATTTCTGAGTAGACAAGGAGAATGGGTGCTGGGTGGACGCAGGCTTTGCCAGCCTCACACCTGAAATCTACCTTTGCATTGTTTTAAGTACATTAAAATTTTTATTACACATTTATTTATTTATTATTATTTTTGTGTTTGTGTTTGTGTGTGTGTGTGTGTGTGTGTGTGTGTGTGTGTGTGTATACAAGTTTTAGGAGCCTGTTCTCTCTTTTGCTGTGTTGGTCCTGGTCCTCAGCTATTGTGGCAGGTGACTTTACTATTAAGCCTTCTTACCAGCCCCCTTCAGGACAATTTCAAGTCCAGATTAAACTGATGAACATAGGTCCATTTGTAGATGCCATATACCTGCAGTACACAAAGGCTTTCGTGACCTGGAACTTTATGAGGGTGGCCAGCAGGAGTCACTCTCAGGAGGGAGGTGACCCCATGAAGTCTGTCCACATTGTTGTCACTCTTCTAAGATTGGGGACTGTGGAATTTCAGGTTCTGAGTGGCAATTGTCATGACACATAGGACTGTCAATTAAAATGGATTTTTTATATCCATGACTACATTTTGTTGCCATAGATTGTCCTTCGGGTGTGTAAGTGCTTGTGAGAGGGCTGTCCCGTTCTGTCTGGTTTGATGTAGTGGTACACATAAACACACGTCTGCCCATAGATTATCTCAACCTGGCTTCAATTCAACAGAGTTGGAATCTCCCAGCTAATTCCTGCTTTGGTTTCAGGCACAAGAAACACATTTGTGTGCTCACAGCTCTCTTGTCCCCAATCACCTCCAATTTACTTGGGAAGGTGACATGCTGGTCTCCCTCAGTGACCTGACTCTCCCCGCTTCTTTCCAGGTGTGGAAGGATGCTGCCACTCAGATTTTCTTCTCCCTGTCTGCTGCCTGGGGAGGGCTCATCACTCTTTCTTCTTACAACAAATTCCACAACAACTGCTACAGGTACATGTGGGCATGAGATCCAGAGGGAGAAGACTAGCGAAATGAGCAAAATGAAGCCTCAGCAGACACCCAAGGCAGAGCTAGAGATAGGCCTTGGGCTCAGGAAGAGCCACTGGCCAAGGCCTGGTCACTAACTCCTCTATCTCAGCTGACCCCACGGAGCATGGTACTGAGTGGAAACTCTACCTATAGGATGCAGTGTGTCCCTGGAGTGGTCACTGTGTCTGGCTGTGTCCCGTGGAAGTCCATGTATATAAGGCATGTGTGTAGTGGGGCCACCGATTACTTGATAAATACTTCTCAAGGGATTTCATGGGAAAGCCTGATGAAGAGGAAGGACAGCATGGAGCTAGGGGCATTTGAGGATAGCATTGTCATGTGCTACAAATGCAAGGCACAAGCAGGATGTGACCCTCTGGACATCCGTTTTCTCATCTATAGAGCACAGACAGAGTGCAATGCTTTGTGGGTAAGAGTGATGCATGCAGTTACCAGAGGAGTGTTTTGCACATAGTAGGTACTCAACAAGTGACAACGGTCACTATCATTATTCAAGATCAAGATGCCAGAATCAGGATATAAAATTCAGCCCATAAGTCATTGAAGAACAGGTACCAGACTCAGGCATTTGAAGAGTTTTGGTCACACTGCTGTACACACTGAGGCCAACTGGTCTGAACACCATCAGAGGGTAAAGCATTGCTGTGTGCCACACAGGAAATGAGGTTGCATGGCGTGGCAGCAAGGGCCTAGGCTGAGAGCTAGATAAAGTTGATTCAATTTCTGTTCCACCACTTCCCGTGCCTCAGTGTGCTCTTTAGGAAGCCCAGGGCTTTGCAGGGTACATGTTTCCTCACATTCACTTGGTGCTAGGCTGAGTGAGCTGCAGACACCACCTTGTTCTGTGTTCACAGCCCCTGAAAGAGAGAGTTGACATCATTGCCACCATTACAGTCTGAGTGGAAGGAAACTTCTCAGGGTCATTTTAGGTCGTGCATGAGTGTCCTAGCAATGAGTAAGTAGGTCATAGGAGCTCCCATAGGAAATATTCTTTCACTCAAAATTGCAAGTGTTTTACCGAGGGGGAGAGAGAGAGAGAGAGAGAGAGAGAGAGAGAGAGAGAGAGAGAGAG
>CABHPH010141950.1:0-14500 GCA_902168325.1 Peromyscus nudipes | reverse complement strand
GAGAGAGAGAGAGAGAGAGAGAGAGAGAGAGAGAGAGAGAGAGAGAGAGAAACACAGAGAGAGACACACAGAGAGAAACACAGAGAGAGACACACAGAGAGAGAAAGGAGGAGGAGGAGGAGCAGGAGGAGGAGCAGGAGCAGGAGGAGGACCAGGAGGAGGAGAAGGACCAGGAGGAGGGACAGAATCCAGGATTTCAATGCAGGCCCAATGCTTCATCTGTCTGTGACCTCACATTTGAGCCTAGGGCAGACTGGGAACCCCTGGCTGTGTTACCTGCAGAAGGCTCTAGAATAGTGGTCTTCAATCTTCCTAATACCATGATCCTTTAATACAGTTTCTCATGTAGTGGTGACACCCAACCATAAAATTTTTTTCATTGCTACTTCATAATTTTGCTACGGTTATATATCATATTATAAATATTTTTTGGAGTTAGAGGTTTACCGAAGGGGTTGTGACCCACAGGTTGAGAACCCCCGCTCCAGAATGAAGGCAGTGATGCCTGTCTCTTTCTTATTGTTTCTCTTGCCCTTCTCAACCCTGTGAACCCTAGCCCCAGGATGCCCTCATAATATGGATGTCATTTCAATGTCCCACTGTCTTTTGTTCCTCATATTGGGTTCCTGTCTCAGAATTCTCCAAGATCCCGTCTCCTTTTCTACTGTGGTGGCTGGGTTATCTCCTATCATGATATCATAGTCATTTTGGGCTATTATTACAAAAATACTTTACACTGGGTAATTTGTAAATGATAGAAATGTATTGCCCATATTTATGGAGATTGCAAACTCCCGGATCAAGGTGCTTGAAGATTCAGTGTCTGGTGATTCTTCCTTCCAAGCTCCAGGTGGTACCTTGTTGCTGCACACTGGTAGACATCAGGGCAGCACACACCTCACAGTGTCTTTCATGAAGGCGTTGTCCTATGCGTGGGATGAAACCATTATCCCAAGGCCCTACATTGTAATCTGACCACACTGGGAACTGAGTTTCATCGTACTAATTTGGGGGAGATGTGAGCATTTAGGCACTGTGAATTAATTGTGACCCTGCCCTAATCATAAGACACTAGCGCTTCCCCTCAGAGGTGGGGTCATTATAATATGATAATATATAATATCTCTATTAATTCTATGAGAATGTTACACAACGTATTTTGGTCACATTCACCCCCTCCTCCCGAGTCCACCCTTCCCTACCTCACTTCTCTTGGTGCCTTTTTGTGGTTAGGAGAGACTGTCTCACCGCGGACATCCCGGTTCTCTGGCTCTGACAACCTTTCTGCCCTCTCTTCTGTGATGGCCTCTGAGCCTTGGGTAGAGAAGTTGGGTATCAGTTGGGGAACTGGAGACTGGCACCCCACAGTCAGTTGTTGTCTGCGTTTTGAACAGTTGTGGCTTTCTCAAATGGTCTTCATCTGCCGACAAAAAGTTTCTGATGAGGCGTGAGAGCTACGCTTTTATCTGTGGAAATGAGGATGCCTATTTAGAATACAGTTCGAAATTGCGCTGGTTTAGGAGAGTGACCTTTGAGTCTTTGGGGGCATTTTGGATGGGCAAAAGGGCATCTGTGCTCAGGACTGCTTGCCCTGTCCTTGGATGCATATCTGTGTGCAGATGACGAGCTCGTAGGTGGACACACACGCTCATTGGGTTTTCAGACACACGGCACGCATTTGTCCTTCCCCATCCCTTCCTCCTCACGGAGTTCGCCTAACCAGACTCTGCTCTCCTTCTCCCAGGGACACGCTAATTGTAACCTGCACCAACAGTGCCACCAGCATCTTTGCCGGCTTCGTCATCTTCTCTGTCATCGGCTTCATGGCCAACGAACGCAAAGTCAACATTGAGAACGTGGCTGACCAAGGTACAGGGCAGCCGTCACCTTGCTCTGTCGGGCACTTGGATGGATGGCGTTGGGGTACTCAAGTGTCTAAGTTGGGGTGCCATGCCTAAGACAGGCTCGAGCAGGAAGCTCGTGGCAGGGTTAGAGCTGGCTTTCCTAAGAGAGGGCTTGTTTTAGGCCCGTTTCCTCCTCTATTTTTTTTTCTCGTTCGTCTCCCTTCCTTTCTTGAACTCACTCCAGCCTGCATTGGTCAGGGCTGTACCCGCTAACCCTGTCAGACATGAGCAGGGGATTCATTAGGCAGCCCCCGGGCCTGCAGCTGCTCCGGGTGCCTGCTGCAGCTGACAGTGCTCACACAGGGCTCTGCAGACACCCAGTGCTGATGCTTAATGAGCTCCAGCCTGACTTCAGGGAGCCTTGTCCTTACGAAGCACTTTCTTAATGGTTAGGTCAAGTATGTTCTCAAGGCTTTCTGCTTCGTTAGCAGACCTGCAGTTTTCTCCCCAGTGAGTGAGAAGGTGGTGGGGGTGGAAGTGTGGAATAAATGTTTACCCTGCGCCCAAATGATGCTAACATTTGCATAGTGCTTTGAGTTTGTAAGGAGCTTTCATTTTTATCACATTTAACTTATATTTCTAGGACAGCATTTGTAGAGGGAGTAGTTAAGATTTTTATTAGCTTTATTTCCACTCTTCCTGGTTCTACAGAGGATTAGGGTATTGCAAGGTCATGGCGACTGGGGACCTTCATGGAGATTATTGGTCATTCTGCTTGGACTCTGATTAGGCATATCAGCTTCAGTGCGTGGGGACCGTGACAGGTGCAGAGAGGGATGGCCATGAGCCACAGACCCTCCAGAGGCGGGAGGCTTGTCAGGCAGCTGTCCTTCAAGTGGCTCCCAGTGGTTCTCACAGTAAGCACATGGGAGAGCCAAGCTAGAAGGTCACCTTTTGGGAGGGATGACCCAGTCTCTTCCTGTTCACCAGGGACAATTAATCACTGCTTCCACTTATGCCAACACAGCCTCAAGGAGTTAAGGTTCCAGCATGTCCCAGGGGTGTCATTATCTCTCCCTGGAGGGAGTGTGAGCCCCCAGAGATGCGGTTCTGTGTAAGTGAGCTGTGCAGTGCTTTCTCCTGGCTGAGAATTCTCCAACTCCCTGGGAGGCAGAACGTGCTGAGAAGGCCTTATCCTCAGGCACCGAGCCTCCCCTAGCTGTTCCATAACCTCAATTTCTTCCAGCAGAGTCATCCAGGCCGATAGTTTCCGCCCCACTTTCTAGAATATCTGAGGCAGTTTGCCTTTTTTTTTTTTTAAAACCTGTCTCGTTGGGAACTGGTGGATGAACTAACACAGATGGTCCTGGGGACACACAGGCCACTTGAGCTAGCTGCTCTGAGCTGTCTCCTGTCCCAGCAGGGCCAGGAAGGAGAGGTGCTACTAACATTCAGATAAAAACTTGCATACCTTCGATGTGAAAAGCAGCAGAAAATTTCCAGCATGTCTCTCTGAAATTCCCTTTTCTGTAGTTGTTCACGCCCTGCATTTTATATCTCTAACTCAGGCTCAGGAACAGTGGCAACAGTGGCACTCATTCCCCAGGAAGGACCATGAATCTTGAGACCTTATCCCAGACCCTCTGGGACTCACATATATTCTTTTTTTCAGAATTCATATATTATATATTTTTATTGTTTCTCTTATTTTTGGAGATTATAATATAATTATATAATTTCTGCCTTCCCTTTTCTCCTATATACCCCTCTTAGCTTTCTTTCAAATTTATGGCCTCTTTTCATTAATCACTGTTGCATGCGTGCATGTACATGTACATGTGTATATATATGTGTGTGTGTGTATATGTGTTTGTATATGTACATACACACACACACACACACACACACACATATATATACATACTTCTAAATATAATCTGCTTGGTCTGTATAATGTTACTTGAGTGTGTGTTTTCAGGATAGACCATTTAGTATTGGATAACCAGTTGGTGTGCTCGTGACTGTTTCTCCTGCTCTCAGCATTCCTTAGTTGCCTGTAGTTTTCTGTGGCAAGTTGAAGCCTCATGGTCCTTCCTCTGTCTTCTTTGGCATGTCTCTTGTTGTCCTTGTTCAGCTCATGTTTAGGCAGTCGCGTTGGTGAGACTTGATGGGTGCAGCTCACACACACATCCTCATCTTCTTCCTAACTGTATTTCCCCTACTCAAAGGAGGCACTGCAGGATGTGTGGGTTCAGCTTCACTCCAGCCTAGCTGAGCAGGATCAGCATATCCCCATGCAGGACAGTTGCTGATCCACTGTGTTATGATTGTGAGTCAGAAACAGCGCCATAATAATGCTAACTGATTGCAGCGACTAACCCATTCTCAGGGAGGTGTGGCTGTCAAAATTATTTACCCACCTCCAAAGTAGCAACGCCCAAAGGACAAAATGGTGTTCCAGCGCCACCATTCAGTCCTCTGGTGGTGACCATTCCAGGGTCTTTTTGTCAGCTTCCCGGGCTGGCTTCCTGCGTCTGTGTTTGAGACCTATTTTCAACTGTAGTTTAATACAGACTTTTCTTTTATGGTTCACATAGGAGCCTTTGAAGGCTGGCTCTACAGTCTGTTCAATAAATGTATAGGACAGGGGGGTATCGTAGGCCTTTGAGGTTTTATACTTTAAATATCCTGAGGCCTTATGCAATATTAGGAACTGTTTTAGTTAGGGTTTCTATTGCTGTGAAGAGACATCATGACCACAGCAACTCTTATAAAGGAGAACATTTAATTGGGGTGGCTTGATTATATTCAGAAGTTTAGTCCATTATCAATCATCATGACAGGAAGCAAGGCAGCATGCAGGCAGACATGATGCTGGAGCTGAGAGTCCTTTCATCTTGATCCAAAGGCAACAGGAAGTGAACTGACCTCAAAGCCCACCTCCACAGTGACACACTTCCTCCAACAAGACCATACCTCCTAATAGTGCCACTCTTTTCGGAGGGCGGGGGGCATTTTCTTTCAAACCACCACAGGAATTAACAATCCAATACATTCCAGTTTTAAAAAGTGCTGTTATGTGGGTTGGAGAAACGGCTCAGCAGTTAAGAGCACTTATTGCTCTTCCAGAGGACTGGAGTTCCATTCCCAGTACCTATGTCAGGCAGCTCACGACTGCCTGTAACCCAGCCTCAGGGGAGCTGATGCCCTCTTCAGGATGGTGGGGGCACCCATACGCTAAGACTCAAGCTCATCAGCCCCTGACTGTCCCCTTCCTTCCACTCCTGACAGCGTGTGGTACTCTTAGGAAACCATTGCCCCTGGCCCCTGCTTTCTGATGTCAGTAGACTTCTGTGTGAGCTGCTGTTATCCTTGCTGTGACAAATGCCCAGCAAAAGCAACCTGAAGGAGGGAGGGTTCATCTGACTCACAGTTTGAGGGGATGCATCCCCTCATGGTGGGGATGATATGAGCGCAGGTACTCGCTGCATCTGGTCACATTGGCTCTGCAGTCAGAGAGAGAGAGACATACACCTGTGCTCAGCTCACTTCCTTCCCCTTTTCAACCTAGGACCCCCACATGGATGGTGCTACCCATGTCAGTTAACCCAACACAGGGAGTCTCTCACAGACATGCCCGGAGGATTGTTCCCTAGGTGACTTTAGATCCTGTCAAGGTGACAGATTGATCATCAAATTATCCCATTTCATTTCAGTTGTGAGAAACAAATCTGTCTCCAGACACTGCCAGGTACCCCTCAGGGCTCAATGTCAACAATTCTACCAGAAGGTAATAATTACCTTTGCCTCCAGTTCATCAAATAAAACAATGTAGTTTCTTAGTTTTTGCATGGAAGGTAGCATGGTCTAATTAGCAGAGAGGAGCACAAATAACAAGCAGCGGAAAGAACTATAACCTGTACTAGTTCAGGATCTCAGCAGAGAAAAGCCAGTGGGCTCTCGGAGAGGACTCTGAGCTGGGTCTGTCTGCCACCATCTCTCTTGTTTCTTCTAGGACCAGGCATTGCATTTGTGGTTTACCCGGAAGCCTTAACCAGGCTGCCTCTCTCTCCGTTCTGGGCCATCATCTTTTTCCTGATGCTTCTCACTCTTGGACTTGACACTATGGTGAGTCCCTGTCCCTCCCATCCCTGCCCCCCACCCTTTAGAGACTCTTCTTTCTGAGATCCCAGATCTAGCCTGCAAACAAGACTTAGGCTTACAGAGGTTTCTCCAGAAGAATGTCGGGATGGCTGGTGAGGCACCCGTCTGGAGTCACACTAACTATGCAGCTGAGGATGGCCTTGAACTCCTTAGCCTCCTTCCTCAGTCTCTGGAGTGCTAGGATTACAGGTGTGCACTACCACACCCAGTTTAACCCACTTTTTTTTTTGTGATCATATAACGGTGTGAAGGAGCCTTCCTCTCTCCTCCATTCCTTCTTTTTGTATTCTGTGCCAAGTTTTAGCCTGTATCCTCCCCACACCCCATTGGCATCATTTTGCCAAGGTGAGTTCTATAGGGTAGCATAAGGGATGGTAATATGAAGTCAATTTTAGGAAAATTGCCGTGAGGCTGCACCTACTACAAATCATGCTGACAGGTACTCAGGGTTTAGTCATTGGGTGCAGAGAGGGTTTTTCCTCAAGTAGGAGATCAAATGGCAGATAACTAGAGGAGAGGAATTTACATCTCATGAATACAAAATGAAGCTAAAATGTCCTGATGGATGATTGTGTATTCTCTAGGGGCTGGAGGTAGAGTTTCGAAAGCTCTTATAACTGCTTGAGTTCTCCTGATTTTGTGTGTTGGCATCCAGTAAGGCCATTTAGATCATCGAAGGGATAGCACCCTAAAAATCAGACCGAACCCAAGCACAGCTTTCCCTAGTGATACCACAAAGGACTTTGATGGGAGGTTTCTGAGGGGAACAGTTGAACTCAAATGCTTTTGTCCTGGTACTGTTTCAGTTTGCCACCATCGAGACCATTGTGACTTCCATCTCTGATGAGTTCCCCAAGTATCTGCGCACACACAAACCTGTGTTCACCCTGGGCTGCTGTATCTGCTTCTTCATTATGGGCTTCCCAATGATCACACAGGTGAGAGCCCTCTGTGTATGGCCAGATATGGTGGGGACTGTATGATGACTGTCCAGTGATCACTCTTGGGTGAGAGCCTACAGTCGTTGGGTCAGCTGGGAGATGTGTGATGGCTGTCTGTCATCATTCGGGTGAGCGTCTGCAGCCATAGGCCTGCTGTGGAGCAGGTAGAGGACCTGTGATGACTGTCTATCCTTGTATTCTCATTTCTCAGGCCTCATAACCAGAGCCAAATCACTGCCATTTCCATAAATGGCATGAGTTCAATAATATTTCTGACCACGCAGGGAAATATGTCATCTTGGCTCCTAGTGAGGACACTAGCGTCTTCATAATTGAGATGTAGTCTTCTTGAGCCAACAAGACAGGTGTGTCCTACTTAAAGAAAACAGAAAGCAGGAATGTCCAGATTTTTCCATCCGTCAAATTTCCAAGATATTTCTTGCTATATATATTGAGTTTTTTTCCCTAGTCCTGAATGTGTTGGCAAATTGCATAGTAACACTTAGGACATACAGTATATTTGCTGTCCCTGTGACCTTGAGCAATTCACTCCTCTGGGCCTTGGTTATTGAATCTATAAAATGATGGAGTGGAATGAGATGGTCTCCAAGCCTCTTCAGTAAGCAGAGAGACTTAAAGAGCAAGGCAGAGAGAGAGAGAGTCGCCAGAATGTGTGAAGAAGGCCCAGTATATTAGTTAGTGTTCCTAGAGAAACAGAACTGATGGGAATCAGCTCATGCCATAAAGGTCAAAGTAGTCCACAACAACCCTCTCACACCGAGGAGCTGAGAACCCATTTGTGGCTTAGTCCATGAGGCTCTGTGCCTCATGCAGTCTGGGGCTGAAGACCTGGAGGGTTCCTGGAGAGCCACTGGTCCTCAGTTCACCTCGGGAGCCTGGAAAGGCTACTTCTGATATCAACAAGGAGTCAGTGATATCAAGGTAAATTAACTCTGAGGGGAGAGGGAAAGCCCACCTGACAAAGGGCGAATACTCTTCCTTCTTCTGTGACCTTTTCCATCTGGGTTGCTCCTAGAGGGTGCCAACCACATTTAGGGTGGGTTTTCCCAAGTGAATTAAGGCAATCAGGGAAATTCCTCAATGAGGCTCCCTGTTTAGGTGATTCCAAAGTAAATTCACATCCACAGATGAAGGTTGTATAAAGGTCAATCAAGTGCGTCTACACAGGTGGTCGTGGACAGCTCACAGCAAACACAAAGGCAGGTGGCTGCTTTCAGAGCTCCTTCAGAGGTTGTTGACCTTTGCCTTGGAAAAATCGAAGATAATAAGCCAGCTTTTTTTGGGCTTGCCTTATTGATCACCTCAGAGGCCACTGAGGGATGTCTCTGTTAACCCGGCCAAGTCTCCACTTTACATGCCTAGCCTAGGTGTAGGCTCCTGTGGAGCAGGGAGAACACTGGACTCCTTTCTGCACCTGCTGTCCTTAGGAGGGGGAAGACGTACGGAGATGGAGCCTGGCCACGGGGTCCTATGTGATGGTGGCTGTTTCTCTCTCCTGCTAGGGTGGAATCTACATGTTTCAGCTCGTGGACACCTACGCCGCCTCCTATGCCCTCGTCATCATCGCCATATTTGAGCTTGTTGGCATCTCCTATGTGTATGGTAAGGGGACACTCTGCCTGCTGTCGAGGGGGAACTGGAGTGGATGGACGGCCTTCCTGGCAATTATGCTCCACCATGTTTAAAGGATTTCAGTGCCTCTGCTTCTGAGCTTGCCTCAGGATCACTGTGGTAAAACTGAATGAGAAACCGAAGGTGGTGAATCTTAGCAGTGTGTGACAGAAATTGTAGGACCCGGCCTTGGGTGTGGTCTGGCACAGTTAACGCCCGTGGCCAGTGGCCAGATTAGGAGGGAGGGCTCGTTGGCTGGTGTGGTGTTATTCTTGGTCTTGGCAGTGTCAGTGCCCATGTGCGTGAGGTGAAGGGTGGCTCGCCACAGCCCCAGGTCACCAAAGGCCACCTGATCACAGAGCCTTCTGATCTTAATAAGCACCCGAGGGAACTTGCCATACAGTATCTAAGTCCCAGATTTTCCCAGCAAAGAAACTTCCAGTTCTCTAATGGTTTACCCTTTCTACCATCACCATGGCAACCTGCATCCCACCCACAGTAGAGCTATTATCAAGGACAGCAGGATGGCAGCCACCAAATGCCATTCTCTGCCTTTTGTGCATACGTATTTGTCCTGGAGGTCACACCAGCGGCCATCCTGGTCACTCTGCCCAGTTTGATTTGGGACTGCTGACTCCTTTGTGCCTAGACTTCTTGGAATGGTCACTGGATGAGGCCAAATAGCAAATATCAGGGGGATAAAACTTTTGGGGGTCAATGATCTAATTGTATTGCAATCAAGTGAAGAGAGCAATTTGTCCTATGTGAAAAGTAAGTGAGATAAACTGCTTGGGATAGAGGGTACAAGTACCCCAGGCTATCACATGGGGTGGCCAGAGGCATCTGCAGAGCCATGTTCTCCAAACTGGGGCAAAGCACTCCCCAACTTCTGTGTGTCCTCTGGAAAAGTGTCTTGATTCTCAAGTGATTGTTAGTCTCCTGCTAACAGATATGCAACAGTTTCTGGTTTTCCTGGTAATCTCATTAAAATAAAAGAGAAATAAAATAGAGCAGAAAATCAGGATAGAAAATGGAAATCTTTCATTTAAAATCTGGGCACCCTAGAAATAGGAAGAGGCTGCAATCATTAATTTAAAAGAATTAAATCCTGTGTATTGTATCTGTGTGTCTGAGTGTGGGTATGTGCACCAGTGCAGTACCCATGGAGGTCAGAAGAGGGCGTCAGGTCCCCTGGAACTGGAGTTACAGGCAGTTGTGAGCCATCTGCTGTGGGTGCTGGGAGCCAAACTCTGGTTCTCTATAAAAGCTGTGTATGCTCTTAGCCGCAGAGCCATCTCTCTAGCCCTGCAATCACTTTTGGATGGGAGTTGAAAAGGAATTTTTGTAAGACTAGACATTATCTCTTCACTGCAGGGAGAGTTTAATTCCTGGCAAGAGGAGGGGGCTTCAAGCAGGCCCGAGTGCAGAATTATTCCTGAAGACCTGTTTCCCAACTGCTAATTGCCACAAAAGGCACATTTGCAAAGTGCTTTCTTGTAAAACAGGCCTGTTCAGTGAGGCTTGAAAGAATTAAGCCAGACACCTTTTAACGTGTCTAATTTTAGAAGTTAAATTCTCTCCCCCAACCCCCCAGTAAATCTGGCAGTAGATCTCTTGGTTGTGAAGGAATAAGTGAACTCCAAGTGCTTTGGCCCTGGGGCCATGCTGATTTCCTGGGGACAGGAAATCCTTTGATCTCTAAGGAATGGTATGGGGAGCCCCCTCAGAATTAGATAGAGCCTGTGATGGACCCAGGCTGGACTTGGAACTGGATCTGAAGGGGATTTAAGAAGTAAATCTTGGGGCTGAAGAGATGACTCAGTGGTTAGGAGCACTGGACGCTCTTCCAGAGGATCCAGGTTCAATTTCCAGTACCACGCACAGCGCACAACTGTCTGTAACTCCAGGCTCAGGGGATCCAGTGCCTTCTTCTGGCCTCTGTGGTCACCAGGCAGGCACATACAGATGTAAGCAAAACACCCAAACACATAAAAATAAAATAAAAGTGTCTGAGTGTGTGTGTGTGTGTGTGTGTGTGTGTGTGTGTGTGAATTCGGGGGCTTGAGAGATGACTGGAGTTTGGTTTCTAGCACTCACAGTTGCCTAAAACTCCAAGTCCAGGGTATCTGATGCCCTCTTCTGTCCTCTATGGGCACTGTACTCATGGCATGTACACAACACATGGGCACACGTGCATGCACATAGTTAAAAAATATAAGAAATCTAACAAAAAGTAAATCTCTCTCTCTCTCTCTCTCTCTCTCTCTCTCTCTCTCTCTCTCTCCTCCTTTCTTCCCTCACTTCCTCACCATAAAAGCACAGGGGTTGTGTTTGGCAGGACCAGCAGGAGGTGGGAGGAAAAGAGAGGGTGATGGGTGAATGTGAGCAAACTACCACAATATACACATATCAGAATATCATAGTGAGAGTCATTACTTTGAATGCTAACTAAGAACAAAATAAAAAGAAGTAAATTTAGGCAGAAATGATTAATATTAATTGTTAGCGATGGAAAGAGAAGCCTGCACAAATGCATAAACTGTATCACTGAGAACAGTGTGTTCTTTCTGAGATGATGAGGCCCTAAGTCCATGAAAGTGCATGAGACAGCTGAGTACAGGCCTGGGGAGAATGAAAATGAACCTGGTTGATTTGGCGCCTGACTGCAGAGTCTGGAGAGCAAGGGCGTTAGCTGCGGTGATCGGAGGTTTTCAATTCACTTTTAATGGTCTCTACATTATAGAGGAAGCATTCAGACATTTGCTATATGATGGGGATGATTTTGGATTTTATTATCAGACCAAGTAGCCGGCTGACAATTCTCTCATTAGTATGCCTCAGAGGCTGAGCTCTACAAATACGGTAAGATGGTTGTGGAGGTCAGCCCTAAGCTGAGCTTCCCGACTGTGAGCTCTTTTGCTGTTCAGAGAGAAAAGGGAGTGTGAGTGGCCAGGGAGCCCAGGAAAATGACACCTTAGAGATGAAAGAAATGAATGTGGAGACTGAGGAAGGGTTCAGCTGAGCTTCAATCAAGGTGGAAACCTAGTAGGAGAGGGTTTAGCTTTCAGAGATGGGCATTCATGTTAGCTGGGTTAGAATGACTGGGACATTTGCCCACAGCTTCACTCGGGCTGGAGACAATTTGTAGGACTTTATACAAAATGAAAATGTGGAGTCTCTTATTAAAGTTTGGTGCAGAATTTCAAGGTGGTGGGTGGAGAGTGCTATGCCAGGTGCAGGGTCCCCCTGAGGATAGGGTCCTGTTCACCTGTTCGACCTTGGTCCCATCTCAGGGATCACAGCTCTGGAAGCTATGTTTAGACCAAGGGCAGGGCTGTGGTCTGTGAATGGGAAGCCCTAGTCAGTTGAAGCACGGGTTTCAGTCCCAGCATGCGGTGGCTGTTTCCGAGCCCCACGTCTGCTTGCTGAGTCTAGAGTAGCAGCCAGGTGTTTGCCACCTTTTTACTCTTTGTCCGCCCGCGGCCCCCCCCCCCCCCCCGCTTTCCTGTGAGTTCATGGGGCAGCAGCTGCTTGGCTTCCTTTTGACTATTTTCTATGTTTCTCCTCCAAGGTCAAGGTCATCTAGCAGACAGGTTCTTAAGCATGCTCAAATCTCTATGATCAGTGTCTTAATCATGATTCAGGCAAGACAGATTTTGATCAGTGGCCAGGACAGCGCAGGCAGGAGGAACCATATAAGCAAAGTATGAAGTGCAGGGAACCATTTACAGGGAGGGACTTGGGTGTGAGGGCTGGGGCAGGAAGGTTTTTGGGTGACTCCTTGCTGGTGCCCCTGGAATGCATCTGCAGGGCTAGCCTATCAACTGGCAGAAGAGAGAATCACAGGGCCTACCGCTATCTGAGGCAGAGACTGGGGCCTCTAGATTCCACCTGTGAGATGCCGAGCCCAGCTTGACTGGCCGGGGTCTAATCCTGCCCCAGAACGAAGGCCTTTGAATGCTCAGAACTGAGGCTGCTCCAAACTGAGCTCCCATATCCAGCCTCTCCACCGCTTCAGGGCCAGCTCTGCCCCCACTCCCAGAAGAGAAGTGAGCGCTTTGGCCACACCCCTTCTTCCCAGAGGAAGCTGCTGGTTGCTTTCCTCAGGGCTAATCTCAACCCTGCTAAGCCAGAGTTGTGAATCCACACATCACTGTCTCTTGGGGATGGCGTAGGGGAGAGGAAGCGTTTGGTGACTGGATCGATGCTGACAACAGAAGCTTCTAGAATCAATATCCTTCCTTTCCCCCAGTTCTCTCCTCTCTTCACTTTTTTCACTGTCTGGAAAACCCTTTTCAGCATCTTGGTATAATTTTGAGGTCCTTCACTTGGACCCCTGCTTCCTTTGACCCAAGATGGCTAACACTCAGAGGTCCCTCATTTGAAGGGAACAAAGAAGAAGACACACCCAGAGTTGGCAAGGCCCGTGTTCAGTTCCTGCTTGGACACCTGTGGGAGTGGCATGGCGTCCCTTTGCCCCGTGGAGGGACCTCTTTGGATAGACCCCAGGGGTACATTGTCTCAGCATCCTCAGCAGGTGAAGGTCACACAGTGAGCTATAGTCAGAACTGGGGTTTGGCCCTTGGGTCCCAGCTCCTCATCCTGTGCTCCGTGTGCCACATTTGTTGAAGGCCACCATCAGAATTATTAAGTAGAGCAAGAAGCCCAGATGACACCTGAGATAGTTGGGTGACTTGAGGGAAGCTGCGTTTTGAGTCTCTGAGCCTTTCCTAGTGCGGGCTGCTGTTTAGCAAACAGCCTGAGTTCTGCTCTGGTGTCTCTCACCAGAGGGCTGGAAATTTCCTGAAGGGGCTGACTGGCTTGGTCTCAACTGGATGGGAATAGTTATACATGTTAGAGTCAGGGGCCATAATGATGTCAGGATCTGTTATTGGCATGGTGATGAGTAGTCCCCTCTTTTTTGCATAAACTCTACAATTGTCAAGGGCTGTGGATGTGACTCAGTGGTAGTACTTGCCTAGCATCCGTGAAGCCTTGAGTTCTATCTCCAGTCACAAACACAAACTAAACTTGTAATATAACATACATGTAAGATGGAACACACACATTCATGTGCATGCACACATACACATGGAGGGAGAGAGACAGAGAGAGGTTTTCACTCTGTTGCCCTGGCTGGCTTGGAGTTCATTATGGCTGGCCTTGAACTCATGGTGATTCTCCTGCATCTGCCCTCTGAGAACTGGGATGACAGGTGTGAGCCACCACACCTGGCTAGAATATCTATTTATTAAATTACAAACTTGTTTGTGTTTATTGATATTGACAAATGGTTCTGCATATCCTTATGGAGTTCAAATGACACTGTCAATAATGTGTGCAGTGCAATGATTGCACCAAAGTAGCTAACAAAGTTATTACCTCAGACACCCCTCAGTGTTTATCCTAAGGGAACATCATACCCTTCGACCAGTATGGCCCTATCTGCACTCTTCAATCTCTGGTAACTCCCGTCTGCTCTCTGCATCCATGACTATATATATTTTATAGATTCCATATGTAAGGGAGATTATGTGGCATTGTCTTTATCTGGCTTACTTTACATAACACAATGTCCTTTGGTCTCATTTGTGTGGTTGAGTATGATATAGCTTGTGTATGTGTGCATGTGTGTGATTATGCGTATGCCTATGTGTGCATGTGTATTTGTGCGTATGTATGCGCTAATGTGCATGTATGTGTGTGTGACCTTTTCTTCATTCATCTTGGATGGACAGGTAGGTTACTTTCATGACTTGGTGACTGTGAACAGTGTCGCAGTGAGCTGTAGTCAGATGTCTCACCGCACTGTTCCATGTCTCTTGGCTGTATACTCATAGTGGGAATGCTGGTTCTCTGTTAACCTCTATTTTTAATTTCGTGAGGAATCTCTAGATTGCCAATGATGGTCATATTAAT
>CABHPH010141949.1:0-52115 GCA_902168325.1 Peromyscus nudipes | reverse complement strand
GAGAGAGAGAGAGAGAGAGAGAGAGAGAGAGAGAGAGAGAGAGAGAACACGCTGAGGCCATATTTCTAGAGGTTTTGCTGGTTTCTCACATTATCCATGTGAGAAACAGTGCAATGAAGATGAAGAGGCTGGGTCCTCTTTGGGGATTAATGCTCCTGAATTTACCACATGTCCATCTAGACAATAGATAAGGTTTTGTTTTCTTTTTGATCCTGTTTCTTTTTTCAGAAATTACAAACCTATAAAAATAAAATAAAACAATCTATTTTTACCTATTTAAGGTACAAAAGGAACTGGAGAGGTGGCTGAGTAGGTATAGGTGCTTTCCACCAAGCCGATGATTGAGCTTAATCTCTAAGCCTACATAGTAAGAAGAGAGGACTACTTCCTCCCCAACCCCAAACTCTCTGACTTTCACGTGTACACTTGAGCATTTGTGCATACATACACACACATGCACAAGTGCATACACACACACACACACACACAAGTCACAGCACATTAAGTGTATATGAACCTATGAATAATAGTTATTAAAAACAGTGTCTATATAAGACATTTGGAAATAAAAGTCACTCTTCTTTGTATGGCTAGTACATTTTTCATGTGTTAATGGAAACTTTTGACCTTAAACAGTAGAACCTACTTCTGGAAGAAAAAATATGACATTGTGGGAAGGACAATTCAAACCCAGCAGAACTTTTCCAAGGTGAAGTAATAGAATTCTACAAGAGTAGTGTTGAACTTTGTCTTCAATATTTTATTATTATTTTTTAGAATATTATCAGTTAATATTTGGGTTCATTTTGATTCCATAATCTGAAGTATACTGGCCAATTCATAGTCAACTGTTTTTAACTTGACTCAATACAAGTACTATAAACTCATGACTAGATGATATGTGAAAGGCATCTACACCTTCTAGAACTGTTTCTTTCTGTTCTATAATTCTAGAAATATTCTCAACTAATTGCTAAATATCCAGAAGTCTAAACAAATGTGTTCTGTACTTTATGGAAATACAGTTCTTTACTCAAAATGTGTTACTGTAGTCTGAGATTTGTGGAAATTCAATTCCTATACTGGGAAATTATAATCTCTTGCTGTGGTGTTTTATATTTACATTTTGTTACTTTTGCAAGGGCCCTCCATTGAGTAAACAATGGGATAGGAGCTTTTCTTGAAATAAATTGGACGAGTGGATTCTTTGGTAAGTAATTCTAAAAACTGAACCCTCTAATCCTTTTAGACACTTCTAAAATCTGTGTGATAATCTGGCATAAGTCACACAGATATATGTGGCAAGCCAATAGACTCTTCTCTTGCAAGCTTGAACAGGAATTATGTATTTAGACCAGAGAAAGTCCACTGAGCATCTGGAATCTCACCTAAGGGGGCTCAGGTAGATTTCACAGCATTCAGTCCTGTGCTTCGACCCCTTATTTCATGTTTCAGCCACGACCTTAAAGTCACCTTTGAAAGGATTTACCATTACTTCTCATAAACATATGATTGGAGCAAGATCCATTTCATTAATCAAATCCAGGAATGCTCAGGATGCTGCTTCTGTCAGAATGCAAGGGAAAGAATGATTTCATAAGCAGATGAAAATGACGTATATACCTCTGTTTCTCCAAGCAGGCTTCAGTGCATGTTTAATCTTAAAATTTCCAGTTTTGAAAGGCTTGCCAAGTCAGCACTCAGAAGTGTCATGAACATGATGCAGTGAAGATACATCACACACTGTTCAGATTTTGACATTTGTGCTTCCCCATACCTGGCCTTCAAAATACGGTGAACTAAAGCTCACTGGAGAAGAATTCAAAAAGAGTACCAATTAAAACTCTTGAGGACTTCAGAAATCAATGACCTGACAGAGGAGAATAGGCCATTTATCATTAATGTCTCTTTGATATCAAGGGGAAAAAAAAGAAAGAATGCAGAAAACACTGCCCTTCATATCCAAGCTAAATTACTTGCTTTGGATCCTAAAAAGTATTTTTTTATCAGTCTATTATGTCAATTAGCTGCCATAATATCATTAAGGAACCAATGTTAACATCACATGTTATAATCCTACCATTTGAAAGCCTAGAGAGTCAGGGTCAGAACATTTAGTCGCTTTCATCTCTGCTGTGATGCTACCAAGAGGCAGCACTAGATTCTTTCTCCAAAAGATGGAGAGAAAAATCTATTTTAGTCTTTCTGAAACGCGCATTTTATTGACAGGATCTCCAAATGTGAATTGAGGGATACTCTGCATTTAAATTAGTACAATAGGAACATATAAAATATTTCTGAATTTATGTAAAAATAGTGTTTTGATTAAATGGAGGAAGAATGTAGAGTTTTGTTTCCTCTCTGGAAACCAGTGTGAGTCCTCTGAGTGAATGCTTTTGCAGTGGTCATATAAACAAAACTATTCCAGATTAGTGGATATCAGGTAAAGCTACGGATACCAAGTAAATATTTTAAGATTTCTTAATCTTGTACCATTGACTTAGGGGGATGTGATCTGCACTGTAGGATGTTGGGGGTTCATTTCTTCACATACTATGGATCAGTAGCACCCCGTTGCAAGAACCTTTAATATCTTCAGACAGTGCCACAATACATTTGGCTGAGAGTCATTTAATTTACTTTCTAAGAGAGGTGGTATTGCTACATTCATCAGTCTAAAGTACTATAAGTTAACAGAAGTATTTGTTAATAAGACTGTTGTGGGTCGTTAATTTGCGGCATAATTTTCAAACATATTTGCATATATTCAGTCAATTAAAATAGTTACTGTTCTCATCACCTCTTTGCTTTTCCTTTACCTGTTCTTTCCTTGTATGAAGTTTTTCTCTAGCTTGTTTTATTTGTTATAAGCATTTCCCTTTAGGGAGAAAATAGGTCCCTTACATTTTTGTACAACTTACATCAGATGGCTTGCTATTGGAGTCTGTCTTTGGCAGGACATTTATGCAGCAAACGGCACTATAGATCAGAGATCACACCTCTGGTGGAACAACACACAGAGATGGCCTGTTGCCTTTGTGGGATGGTAAGATTATTTGGTCTCTGGGTTCTTTCTTGGAATACAGACCTCTTGAATGCTGGTTTCATCTGATGCTGTTTGCCTTGTAGGGATCAGAGTTTAAGAACCATGATCTCTGATCCAGAAGGCTAGCTCTTTCTTACCAGAATAGGTAAATCTATGTCAGGACAAATTTTTAATTTTTAAGAGACTGAATTTTCCAATTCTTCAAATTTTTTGAAATCCCAGTCTCTGACATGGATACAACATTAACATTGTTTATTCTTCAATGTGTTAACTTATACTCATTTCATTTTGTTGTTGTTGGGAAAGAATTCTTAAAGATGTTATCCAGTGTAACTCATACCTATCCCGTGTGTATAAACATATCAGCATTATAAAGGAAAAGCTATTCTTAAAATAAAAAATAGCTTTCTTTCACCACACCAAAAAAATGTACGATTTACTGTACGAGTAGCCTTGTTTTGTTTCTAGGAAATGAGGGCTTCCTTTTCTTAGGGCAGTTCCAGCAGCTGTACAGCATCATTCAGTAATAATGTTTGGTGTTAACTCTACCACTGATTTATTGTTTTTCTACTTTTAAATAATTGGACATCTTGAGAAACAGAATTTATGAAAAATACTGCAACTTCTTAAAAGGTTCACATAACAAGTCACCTTTGAACACATTTTTATTATTATTGTGCCAGGAGAATCACAGGAGCAATGTCCTCTAAAAGGAGCCTGGAACAGCAAAGATCCAAAGATCTTTTCCTCCTGTTTGCCGTGTATTGTGTGTATGTGTGGTGTGTGTGTAGTGTGTATGTGTGGTATCTGTGTGTGTATGTGTGGTATTTGTCTGTGCATGCATTTTGTATGTGTGTGTTGTCTCTCTGTGTGTGTTGTGTGCGTAGTGTGTTGTGTGTGTGCAGGTGTGTGTGGTGTGTGTAGTATGTGTACTGTGTGTGTGCATGCATATGTATGTATGCTGTGTGTGTGTGGTGTATGTGTAGTGTGTGTGTGTGTGTGTGTGTGTGTATGCACGTGTATGTGGTGTGTGTGTGTGTGTGTGTGTGTGTGTGTGTGTGTGTGTGTGTTGATGTTAGGATCTCAGACACCAGAGAGCTTTGGGGAAGAAAACGTTTGAGATCCCAAGACAAAGTATGGAAAGTACTGGAACACATCCAGCAAAGTATGTTGACAGTAGGTCTGGACCCAGGAGCACACGTTCTCCCTGAGTACATTGCAAAGGTAGAACCCAATTCTAGCTCTCACCACAATTTCTCAGGATCCCAGGGAAAGACATAACTTAATGGTAGCAGTCTCTTCCTTTGGAGAGGTCCAAGTACCTCCCACTTGACAAGCTAGCTTTCATTGTGAGGAGACACTTAGGTCTTTGGATGTAAATTTAAAGACTTTTAATCATTGAATTGAGGCATAGTACAATTTTTGTTCTATGCCACGGAGACGTAGTAGTCAAGGGTTGTCTACTCAGAACACTATATGTATGAAAGACTCATGTGCAGTATGGGAAGGCCCTGCTGCAGCAGGTAAAGGCCACACTCTATTCTCTTGATGAAAACTCGGGTTCTTGGGTGTTGTGAGTTTGGTTTGCTGAGCTGATTGAGTCAAATGAAAGCAAATAGGAGTCACATGAGCTAAGGGGTGAGGGTGACTGATAGCAAAATTCCCACAAGGCTCAGCGGCTTTTGTATTTCTGTCCTCTCCTCCTCTCATCCATCTGTTCTGCTCACTCATTTATTTATTCATTTATTCATTCATTCATTCATTCATTTATTCATTCATACATTCATTCATTCATTCATTCATACATTTATTTATTTATTTATTCATTCATTCATTCATTCATTCATTCATTCATTCATACATTCATACATTCATTCCTGGTGCTGAAGCCTTAACCCAAAATCTTACACATGCTCAGCAGGAATTCTACAACCAAGCTCCACCTTTAGCCCCTTTTCTACATTTTTCTCTGAGTTTTCTAAAATACTCAAGATTCTACAGTTGATGTCTATGTTATAATACACATCTCTGATTTGCTAGGCTACTTTATTTTACATATTTGAAATTATATGCATTTTGTGTTTCTTTTTTATTTGTGAACATAATCACATTTATTGATACCATATTTTTAGATTATAATTATGTGTCTCCTTTCACCTTCTTCCCTCCAAGCCCCCTCTTACATTCCTCCTGACTCACTTTCAAATTCATGTACCCCTTTTAAGTAAATTGTTATTGCATGCACGTGTGTATATGTATATAGACATATAGTCATAAATATAACTTGCTAAGTCCCCACACATGAGACTCAGGGAACATTGCAAAAGGCGAGGTGGAAAGATTGAAGAGTCAGAGGATTAGGGAGTTTACTATGAAACCGTATGTACTAGCAATATCAGAAGCCATACCAACAGTCTTACCAATATGACTGTCCAAACACAAATTGAACAAAGATGACACCAATGGCCACGCTGAACCGGACCGTAAAAAGCCCACGAGACCTCAACTCCCCACAAAGACTCAGAGGCAGCTAAGGAAACTGGGGGGTAGGAGAGGTGGGGAGTGGGGAATAGCATGCCAGTTAGTTGCCAAATGGTCAACAGTGAAAAAGCATGCTTACTAATAACATTATACAGATGTGTGTGTGTGTGTGTGTGTGTGTGTGCGTGTGTGTGTGTGTGTGTGTGTGTGTGTATGGTGTGTGGTGTGTGTGTGTGTGTGCGTGTGCATGTGCGTGTGTGTGTGTGTGTATGGTGTGTGTGGTGTGTGTGTGTGGTGTGTGTGTGTGTGTGTGTGTGTGGTGTGTGTGTGTGCGTGTGCGTGTGTGTGTGTGCGCGCATGTGTGTGTGACTCTAGCCACTGCAGGAATGTATAGTGTCTCCATATTAACTGGGAATAATGAAATTTATGAATTCATTGTTATTAAACCGAGGTATCTCAACAAAGAAAAAGGGGATAACAATGTTTCCTCTGCTTTCAGAATAGATTTCTCTCTTAGAAGCATACTCATGGACCATGACCTCAGAGTTGGGCAATAGTTCTAAATACATTGAAGAAAACTAGTCAATATTGTCAGTGATTAATGAATCCCAGTAAAGTAAAATACCTAGATAATAAAGAATTTAAAATGACCCTGCTTAATTGGTACTTCTGGGAAATCCAGGTATATGTCTGATGTCACTGAAGGACCAGTGCCAATTGCTAGATGGTCTCATCTATGTCTTTTTCATTTCTGTAAGCCAGAAATATATAGTATTTTTAATGCTCTCTTTGTATATGACATTAAATCAGAAAGCAGTGTCTTGGCTTGCTGTTTGAGAGAAAGAGCAAAGAGCTTTCTGCTTTGGGAGTTCTGAAGTTGATGTTGATAAAGTGAGTATCCATGGCATTCTGACACTGTGTCTGGAGAATACACAGGAAAGGTCCATTTCAATAGATGCAACTTTGTTTTGAGAAACGTTTGCTTGTTCTTTGATTTTCATTGATAATTTGTCATTTATATTTATTTTACGAGGCCTCAACTCATAACTACTATTAGTAAGGAATTTTCAGCAACAATGGGCAACTTATACTAAGAATAAACAGCCTTTGCTAATCAACTTGTATAATTCTAACAAACAAAACAACAAGAAAGATAAATGAAATTTAAGAAGGCCTAAGTGTTTGGATCTGACCCAAAATGACCATTAAAATTGTAAATTTCCCCATTAACTTGATAACAATATAAGCCACTTTGTATATCGATGGAAATGTCAACATAATTCTAAGGAATAACATCCTTTGCAAATGGCCTTTCCTATCTTGATTTCAGCTTTTATGGGCTTGAGTATATTTTTAATTTGGGGCGATGAGTTGAAAGATGGTGCTGAATTGATGGATAATCCAAGTCTCAGAGATTCTTCCACACCTACAATGGCTAAAACACTTCCTTTCTTCAGCATATTTTGCTCCTGTAAAATAATAAATACAGTAGCTGCATAGTTTAAATCAGCCTTTGTTGTGTTGACACAGTAATGGATACATGACTTCCTCTGTTGCAGTTTTTGATCATTCTGGGATAGTGACCTTTCAACACACTGATGAGGATGGTTGGGGTGAACATTTGGCTTGGTATCAGCTGACTCTAGTGAGCTAACCTGTTTCTCCATAAGAGCTGCTCATGTCAATATTGCTAATAACTTCTATATACCAATTGGCAGTTCCCTTGTCTGCATGGAAGTGATGAAGGTGCACTATGAAAAGTCACTTTGCTTTCTGAAGGCTCCACTCTAACCCCGAGTTCAGTTCTTCCCATCGCATGTGCTCACTTTAACATCCACAGATGCAGACAGCTTCTGGTAAAGTACTTGTCACCTAGTTCACTGTGTCTCCTCTTCAAGAAAATGTAAAGATGGTGTGCCTTGAGGACACTCAGAAAAATATCAGGTTTGAGTCCATTTATCTTTCCATTTGGATATATCATTTTTGTTTCCCCTCATTTATTGTAAAAGAAAAAGATAGTGGTATACAACACTTTTGTTTTGAAAAATTTCAAATCTATTGACTCGTTGAAACAAACATACACTGAACCCATCACATATTTTCATCAGTTGTGATCTTAGCATATTTACTTTTCTTTCTTGCAGCATCTTTATAGTTTCATTTCTTTTTTTTTTCGAGATAGGTTTCTCTGTGTAGTTTTGGTGCCTGTCCTGGATCTCCCTCTGTAGACCAGGCTGGCCTCGAACTCACAGAGATCCACCTGGCTCTGCCTCCCGAGTGCTGGGATTAAAGGTGTGCGCCACCACCGCCCGGCTATAGTTTTATTTCTATTATCAATCCATCTTCTATCCAGTATATATGTATGTATGAATGTGTGCATGCACCCATCTATCAGTGTATCTCTATCTGTATTATACATACAGGCACTACACACACAGAGTTGTTTTATGGCACACAATGTGGGGCTCAAACCCATGACCCTGTGATTAAGAGTCAGAGTTGGTGAGGTAAGCGGTGGTGGCTGTGGCCTGCTCTGCTTCTGTGATCTTTCAACTTTTACCCCAATATCTGGTTCCACATTTTTTTTTTATTAAAAGACCTATTAGAATTCATATTACAGTTTTACCTTGTGTGTGTCTTAGTCTTTTGCCTAATCTTGAGAGTCTTTTCCTCCCGTTGGGTAGCCTTATCCAGCCTCAACATGAGGCTTTTTTCTTGTCTCATTGTACCATTGTTTCTTGTTTTGTCATGTTTGGATGTTGTCTCTTGCAAGCCTGCTCCTTTTTGAAACTCCATCTGGGAGAGAGTGGAGGTTGGTTGGGGGAGGCCTGGGAGAAATGGAGTGAGAGGAAACTGTGGTTGGAATGTATTATATGAGAGAAGACTATTTTCAATTAAATAAAAAAATCAGGACATTAAAAAATTTACATCTAAGAAAATTTGCACTAATTTATTTACATTGCCTAATATATACAATTATTCAAATGTATTTCCCAACATTTTTTATCCTTTTCTTTGTGTGTGTGTGTGTGTGTGTGTGTGTGTGTGTGTGCATGTTAGCACTTGTTGATGGGGAATGGTTTTGTTTGTTTATATGGTGGCATAATTTGGTTTATAGCTTTGTACAACTCAGAATACCTTCCTTTCTGCATTCCTTCACTGTGGCTTTGTATTTAGAGGAAAATAAAAATGTTTCTGGTAAACATGGCACATATGTGATACTGTGTGTTTATTAGGTCAGGGCAGTAGGGGCCCAGTGCCCCATGTTGTTCAATAAATGACAATGTCAATGTTGCCTTTGATGGCTTGGTTATAGTTGACTGCCACATATGCCCGCATTATAGACATGCAGTTTAATGTGATATAATATAGATGCATACATGTGCATTTGTGTGTGCATCTGTGTGTGTTTGTACATATTTGGAGAGTTATTGACTTGCAGCAATTCAAGCACCCTATTTTTGAAAACTTTTAACAAGCACATTTTCTAATTATTCTGTGAAAATCAGCTGTCATTAGGAGTTGCCAAATGGCAGTATGTCCTCTACTTCTTATTTATTAGCTTGCTTTCTTCTGAAATATATGCTTTTCATCTATTTTTATTAATTTATTTACTTCTTGAGAATTTCATACAGTGTATTTGACCTTAATTACGCCCCCACTCCCCTTGCCCGGAACCTGAATCCTATCCTCCCCCACCTCCCTAATGTGTAAGCCATATATTATGGTGTTATATGTAGTCTAAGAACTTAAACTTTTAGACATATAAAAGTTTTCGGCATATAAATTGTTAGAAACACCTAATCATGTGTTGGTACAAATCAAAGATATATTATGTGGAAACATTACACTCATTTCAACTTATACAAATACAACTTTTCTTTGTTTCACTTCAAAGCAACATTTGTAAAAACTAGATACAAATAAACTTGACTGTGCCTTGATTTCCAATTTGTTGTTTAATATGAGATGTGTACCTGCAAAAGTGAGTCACTCATTCCCTTGGTCTAATTATTGTGAGGACCTACTTTTATCAAGGCACTGTGTGAGCTCTGAAACATTCTGCAACCCTTTATGGAACAGAAAATCTCTCTCTCTCTCTCTCTCTCTCTCTCTCTCTCTCTCTCTCACACACACACACACACACACACACACACACACACAAAGCAAATGAACAAATTTTCCCCTCACACACATACACAGACACACCTACTTTTCCCAAACTGTGGCATGGGCTGAAGGACAAACATGAAATTCTCCTGGCTGCAGGAGATCTCGTTACTTTCACTCATTAGAATACATTCTTGACAGGTGTGTAGGCTTGGTTTCCTCATAAGGCTCCCAGCAGTGAGATCAGTAAGTGGCACTTATGGAGACTGAGGAGGAGTGGAAGGCAAGGAGGGTAGAGGTAGAAGAGGGGGTCCAGGGGGAGTGAATAGGAATAGAGGAGGGAGGGAAAACTGAGGTAGGTTTGTAAAGTAAATGAAAAAAAAAGTTATTTAAATAAAATAAAATAAAAATGAAATCTTGCTTATGGAACTTAAATGAAGTTGTAACATTAAAAGCACCCATGGAGACCTTGGTGAGTTAAGTTGGACATAAACCCATGTCTAAGGATTCAAGTCTGGTGTACACATGTGAAAGAGGACAGGTGGCATCTGCCTTTCTGGGTTTGAGTTGCCTCACACTGAAGGATTGTTTCTGGCTCTATCCATTTACCCAAGAGCGTCAGATTCTTTAGCAAGCTGTCAACTGGACAAAGACTTCCATTGCTCCTCACACTTTCAGTCATTTTATTTTCCATTATTGAAAATACGTATTTTTCATACAGTATATTCTGATAACAGTTTCCTTTCTCTCAGACCCCCCAGGTTCCATAAAACCTTGTTTCTTTGATATTTCTATCTGAACAGATTTATTTAGGCAAGAGATGCTGTTGGCTACTGAAAACCTATAGCCAACTAGTTAAATGACATGTGACCTTGACTATACAGAAGAGGGAAACTCCCACACTCTAAATTAGCACTTTTGCCAGAAACTCTTAAATATCTACTGTGAAAATTATGACCAAAAACTTTGAAGTCAGCTCTTCTCTCAACTGGTGGTTGAAAGTTTGCAAGGAAGGTCACCAACCAATTCCACCACTGTGATAGCTGTCTTCTGAGTTGAACAGAACTTTTCTTTGTCTGCAATTGACACCCCTCTTTCAATCAAAACTAAAATCAATATACATGAAGTTTTTCTCTCAGGTCTAACTGAATAATATTAGAGATGAATCTTCTCAACTCCCCCAGGATGATCCCTAAAATCCTGTTGATCTCCATTGATGCAGTGAACCAATGACTCTTTTCATTTCACAAAAGCCAAACTGCATCTGTTTCCTGTGTTAAAGTACCACTAAAAAATGTAAGTTAGTAAAGACAACGGTGTGTTTCAGCTTAAAGTCCTTATTGGAGGGTAGGACATGTTTAGCAGAAACAGAAGGTGGCTAGTAGCATTTCATCTGCACACAGGAAGTAGTAAAGAGAAAACAGGAAGTGAAGAAAGGCTGCATAAAACCCCTGACAACATCATCTAGTGGTATACTTCCTTCAGTAAGTCTCCATATCATAAAGATTCAATAACTTCTCCAAACATATCTCCAATTGGGGACCAACTGTTCAAATACACGATTATATACGTGGAGACATTTCCCTTTCCAGCCACCGTACATTTGAACCTCTCCCCAGTTCAGAACTTTGGTTTACTTGGAACATTGGGAAGATTTGATCTGAAGTCGTCAATGTGGCCACAGATTCACAGCTTTTAAGAATTAGAGTCTACTTTTCTTCCAAACATTGCCTCATTCTTATCAGGAAAACAACAGACTATCTTCATTTTTTTTCCATCAAATGTTCTTGTTATCATGTTTGCAGCTATGATTAAATTGGCATTGAAAGAGACCCTTTTCTATTTCTTTTCTTTTTTTTTGAGGAGACTACACCAGCAATCCTGACTGGCATTACAGGCTCATGTTTTTTAGCACATTCATCTATCATAGAGTGACTCACTTTGCTGTTTTTGTTTCCACTTGATTCTGAAAAGCACCGGCAGAAACATTAGAAGAATGCAGGTTGCAGCAAATAAATCCTCAGGCCAGGCCTGCTCTGTGTTTCCACAGCCAATCTATCCTACACAGCATCATCTCTGAACAATACAGAGTCATAGCTAGAGATAAAAGAATGAGTTCAGATAAAGCACAACGTTCCACCATTCCAAATATTCACTGCACATTTAATCTGAAGCCAAACATTCTAAAAGAAATTTATTGAAAGTCTTTTCTCAGGTTCTGCAATGGGTAAGTCTAAAAACCTGGTACTTTGGTCTTTGTTTGTTTGCTTTTCCTACTTCCTTTATTTAAATTCTTAAGCCTCTGGGTATTTTGTTTATAAAAAAGGTTTTTTACTTTCCATTTTTTATATGCTTTCTTAACCATTTGTGGTTTTACATGGAGAACAGATGTTTTTTTAAACAAGTTTGCAGGAAAAGCAGATCTTTGTATAGCACTCTATGAACTATAATAAAATGAGCACTTACTGTTGATACATTTGAAGCAGATTGACCACTGATATTCACTCATTGGACGCACTTGAGAAATGAAGCCCATAGCAAACAGAAAATGTATGCAAGTGATGACCGAAGACCTGCTTTGTGAGCAAAGGGTGTCTCCATGGGAAACTGAGTGTTCTCCGTCTTAGGGGACGGCATAATTTCTTCCAGTTATAGGTTCTCCTGAACCCTAACATGTAAACAACACACACAAAAAGGTAGCTTTTCTATTTAAAGTGTAAAAAGAAGAGATTTGGGTGGCAGGTTCTCCAGCACAGAGCTCCCTCCAGATGTGAGCTCCCACAGTTGAGCCCCTAATACTGTCTTCCAGAAGTGCAGCCTCAAATTTTTCCTACCAGAAGACGGGGTGTAGAAGACATGAACAGAGACACAGGCAGGAAAATCACTTTTCTGCTCTTGTCTGTATTCCTTGCCAAAGGTCTGTTCCTTCGGTCTTTAGAACTGTTTCTTGGACATTTAGTGGCCACACAGCTGGGTGTTGATGACAAGAATCGAGTACAGATTGAACTGAGTTTTTCTGGAGCTCTTGGATCCTGTTTCAGGTTGGATGCAAGGGCTGTCTCCCTTTTTCCATTATATTTATAAAAGGTGTCAGTGAACAAGTCTAGATTCCTTTTCACCCCACTTAGTTTTCCATACTTTATGGATAATCGAAACTTAAGAAAAACACTAGCCAGTCTTCCTTCAAAATTGTTGACTTTTTTCCTGGTAAGGTTAGTTGAAGTGAGAATATGTACTTAAATTCTAAATGTAGACTTTATTGATCCAGTGGGAATAATGTAGTTTATTCTATTTTCTCATTCTTTATGTGCTTGAATAAGGACCATTTAAAATTTCCCTCATATGATCAGAAATAACAGAGCTGCAGATTGCTTGTTGAAAATTTACAGGAATAATATATTCTCAAATGAGTGACATAATTTTTATTTCTGTGGAATAACACAAAGGGGATCATAAAACATAAAGCTCTTTAATAGTGAACCACATGAGGGAAGACAAGTTGAGTTTCTCATCACTGAATGTAAAGAGCCAGTAGACTTGGACCACTGATGTAATGTGTATGCCTGTGTGTGTAATGAGCCAATAGACATGGATCAATGATACAATATGTGGAGTTATATGTGTGTGTATTCACCTGTGTATGTGTATGCACGTGTGTGCTATTTCCTTCTTTAAAAGGATGCAAGGCAGTAGATTTTTGAGCCTGTACTCAGAATATTTGACTGATTTTTTAAAACTATTTTTTGAGAACCTCATACATGCATACAATGTTTTTGTATGAAATACATCCTCCACTACCCCCACACCCTACTTCATGTGCTCACATACTCACTGAGTCCACTTAGTGCTTCCAGTGAATGCATGGGTGTAGGGCCATCTACTGGAGTATGGGCAGAGTGTCCAAGGTGGCATTTCTCTTTTTATTGTCAATTTAATATATGAACCCTTGTCAATGCAGTTGGCAAATTAAACTCATTCACTTCATGGCCTGCCATGAAATAAACACTGTGGAACTTCCATTTGTATTAAACAGCTGTAAAAAGCAGAATGTCAACTTCAACAATTCCACATACAACTGCAGTGATTCAGAATAATCATCATGCTAATTTCTGAGCTTTGTCACACACCTAGAATAAAACAAACAATAAAAAAAATCCCAGAACTTCCTTCAATAACTTTTAGGGAAAATAAATCTCATTTTGTAAAATGTAAGCTAACTGAACTTCACAGAGTTTTGCGCGCACTTCATGTTCAGTGTGTAAGCATGATGTTGATTTAACAGTCATTGGATTATTTTTGATATAAATGTGGTAGGTATACCTACTCCCTAACAAGACTAATGCACCCCTGTCTTGATATCTCTCCAATTTTGGATCAGCTTTGGCTTTTTATGCCACTTGAAGACCATTTAGTTACTGATACCTAAGCTTGCCCCCAAATCAAGCGGTTTTCCATGAAATTTAATTATAATTGAGAATCAAAAGATGTCACTTAATATATAATTGTTGATTTTTTAAACAAACAAATTAGCACAGAGATTTTTAAAGCCTCAAATATTTTCAGTTGTCTGATTTGGTTACATGAAATTTTCAGTATTATTTCCAAAATAAATTTAATCAGGAACAGACATTTGATTCTTCAAAAAGACTGTGCTAACATATGCAAAAGTCCATTTAGTAAAACATATTTTAACTGGAATTGCAAATAGTCATAAGGGGACCATCATTTTAGTGGAAAATATAATCCAACAAAGCTAAGCGTTAAGTGCCGAAGTTGTTCCTACCCTTTGCAAATTCTTACTGCATGATCTCACTCTCCATATATTTTGAATGCATATTTCCAGGGAAATTATTTTGTGCTTGATATAAAATCCTAGGCAATTAGATGCAAAAAACGGCATAAAGAAACATTAAAGTTGCCAGTGTAAACACAGGAAAGAAAACTAGTGGGAGAGTTAGTGTTCTGAAAAGCCATCCTAAGTAGCACACATGGCTAATTTTAGCCTGCTAGGCACACTGGCAAATGCCCATCCACTCCCAGTGAGGAGCCAGGAATGGAGTCTGAAACATGGCGTATATTAACCTTGTGGTGAAATAATGTGATTCTAAGATACAGTTCTCAGGCTTCATAATGGAGAAAGGTTTGCCAAAATTATGAGGAAGATCAATGTGCTCAGATAATCCTCTAAGATGTGAGTATCATGGAGTTGATCCAAGGTTTGTTTCAGGCACTCATATTATTCAGGACTGAAAATTAATAGTTGCCATTTCCAGGTCTACAGAAATTTTAAATTTATTTTCTTTATTACAAATACATAAGCTGATAATGAAAGGAATTTAACTCTCTCTCTCTCTCTCTCTCTCTCTCTCTCTCTCACACACACACACACACACACACACACACACACAAAATGGATAAAATGCTAACCCCGCTGCACAATTTTTCTTCTTTTGACTACTTGTGCATGCCGTATATTGAAGCTTAGAAGGATGTGAAATAGAATTTGTATGACTGGTTATCTTACTGTAACATCTGATTTCCTGTCACCTTCAGATTCTGAGTTGTTCTTTAGATGTGCATTCTGAACTGAAATCCTCACAGCTGGATACCATTGTGCAAGACTCTCAGCTGCTAAGTCTTTCTTCAAGAGGTTGGAGTGAAGGTAATAGGTGAACACAAGGTGTTTTATGTGAGGCTAGATAGAATAATTCTAAAAGAGAGGCATTGTAAATATCATTTGATTACCTAATAATTTTCCAGAGAATTTTTTAATTGGAATTTTAAATTTTTTGAGAATTTAATGTATGAATACTGTATTCACATCACTTTCACTCCTTCCTCTCCCCTGTAACTTCCGTGGGCTTCCTCCACCCCCTCACAAATTTAAGGTCTCTTCTAGAAGAATTATTGTCACACATGCATTCACATACACCCTATTGAATCCATTCACTGTTGCTTATGTAAACATCTATTTGAAGTTGACCACTTGAGATTGTATGACCTATCTGGTGGCTCATCCATGGTGAAAATGGATTCTCCCTCTCCTAGCAACCCTTGATTGTCTGTAGTTCTTCATCTAGGGGTGGGACCTTGTGAAATTTCCCCATGCACATTAGCATGTTGACTGGTGTGGTCATTCTGTAGGTCGTTTGTGGGCACACAGTCATATTGCTGAGCTATCATGGGTAGAACTTTCCTGTCATATCTAGAAGATGTTAGCTCAAAACTGATATCCTGGTCTTCTGGCTCTTATGAAACCACCTCCCCAACTTCCACAAAGCTCCTTGAGATGTAGATATTTCAGTTAGGGTTGGCAACCTCAGGGTCCATTATTCTCTTCATTTTTACCAGTTGTAGGTCTCTGTAGGAGCCTCTATTTGCTGAAGGAGGCAATGTCTTCATCTATAATATGAATATGAAATATGCATATATATATAGTTTTCATTTATTTTATATACCGACCACACCTTCTCCTCCCTCCTCTCCTCCTGTTCCCTACCCATTCAGAAAGGGGCAGGCCTCCCATGGGAGTCAACAAAGCATGGCATATCAAGTTGAGGCAGGAACAAGCTCCTCCCCATGCTTCAAGGCTGGGAAAGGCATCCTAGCATGGGGAATGGGTTCCCAAAAGCCAGCTCAAGCACCAGGGACAGGTCCTTATCCCACTGCTAGGAGCTGCACAAACAGATCAGGCTACACAACTGTCACCCACATGCAGAAGGCCTAAGTCGGTCCCATGCAGGCTCCCTTGCTGTGGTTCCAGAGTCTGTGAGCTGCCAGGAGCTAAGGTCAGCTGTCTCTGTGGGTTCCCCTCATCGTGACCTTGACCCTCTCTGCCCAGACTCATACAATCCATCCTCCCTCTCTTCAACAGGACTCCCATAACTTGACCCAGTGCTTGGCTGTGGATCTCTGCATCTGCTTCAATCAGTTACTTGATGAAGGTTCTCTGATAACAATTAGGGTAGTCACCAATCTGATTATAGGAGAAGACCAGTTCAGGTACCTTCTCCACTATTGCTAGGAGTCTTAGCTGGGGTCATCCTTGTATATTCCTGGGAGTTTCCTTGGCACTAGGTTTCTCCCTAACTCCCAAATGCCACCCCTCCATCAAGATATCTCCTCCATTACCCTCCCCCTCCGTATCACTCCCTATCAGTCCAATCCAATCCTTCATGTTCCCATTCTCCCATCCTTATCCCTCTTTGCCCCCAATTTACACAGGAGATCTCATCTATTTTACCTTCCCATGGAAATCCATGCATCCCTCTTTGGGCCGTCCATGTTACCTAGCTTCTCTGGGGCTCTGGATTGCAGCCTGGTTTTCCTTTACTTTACAGCTAATATTCTCTTATGAGTGACTATGTTTGTCTTCCTGGGTCTGGGTTACCTTACTCAGGTTGATATTTTCTAGTTCCATCCATTTGCCTACAAATTTCATGATGTCATTGTTTTTTACTGCTGAGTAATACTCCATTGTGTAAATGTACCACATTTTCTTTATCCATTTTTTGTTTGAGCGGCATCTAGGTAGTTTCTAGGTTCTGGCTATTATGAATAAGACTACTGTGAACATAGCTGAGCAAGTGTCTTTGTGGTATGATTGAGCATCCTTTGGGTATATGCCCAAAATTGGTATAGCTGGATCTTGAGGTAGATTCTCAGCTTTCTGAGAAATCACCTTACTGATTTCCAAAGTGGATGTACAAGTTTGTGCTTCCAGCAGTGAAGAGTGTTTCCCTTACTCCACATCTTCTCCAACATAGGCTGTCATTGGTGTTTTTGATCTTAGTCATTCTCACAGGTGTAAGATGGTACCTCAGAGTCCTTTTGATTTGCATTTCCCTAGTGGTTAAGGATATTGAACAATTCTTTAAGTGTATCTTGGCCGTTGAGATTCTTCTATTGAGAATTCTCTGTTTAAATCTTTACTCCATTTTTTAAATTGGATTATTTGGTATTTTGATGTCTAGTTTCCTGAGTTCTTTATATATTTTGGAGATCAGCCCTCTGTCAGACGTGGGGGTGGTGAAGATCTCTTCCTATTCTGTAGGCTGCTGTTTTGTCTTATTGACAGTGCCCCTTGCCTTACAGTATCTTTTCAATTCCAGGAGGTCTCATTTATTAATTGTTGCTCTCAGTGTCTGTGCCACTGGTGTTATATTCAGGAAGTTGTCTTTTGTGCCAATGCGTTCAAGACTACTTCCCACTTTCTGTTCTGTCAGGTTCGGTGTAACTGGATTCACAATGAGGTCTTTGATCCACTTGGACTTGAGTTTTGTGTAGGGTGATCAATATGGATCTAACTGAATTCTTCTACATGCTCACATCCAGTTACGCCAGCACCATTTGTTGAAGGTGCTTTCTTCTTTTTCCATTTTATAATTTTGCCCTCTTTGTCAAAAATCAGGTGTTCATAGATTTGTGGATTTACATCAGGGTCTTTGATTTGATATCATTGATCCACTTGTCTGTTTTAAAGCCAATACCATGCTGTTTTTATTAATAGAGCTCTATAGTACAGCTTGAAGGATGATGATACTTCTGGAAGTTCCTTTATTATACCGGATTATTTTAGCTATTCTGGGGTTTTTTTTTTGTATACAAAATTGAATATTGCTTTTTTCTTTTTCCTTTTTTTCTTTTCTTTTCTTTTTTTTTTTTTTTGGTTTTTCGAGAAGGGTTTCTCCGTGTAGCTTTGCGCCTTTCCTGGAACTCCCTTTGGAGACCAGGCTGGCCTCGAACTCACAGAGATCCGCCTGGCTCTGCCTCCCGAGTGCTGGGATTAAAGGTGTGCGCCACCACCGCCCGGCGAGTATTGCTTTTTTAAGGTTTGTAAAAAATTGTGTTGGAATTTTGATGAGGATTGCATTAAATCTGTAGATTGCTTTTGGTAAGATTGAGGCGACTTCTTTTATGAGGATGGACAGCTGCACTTACTTGTGAGTATAAGGATAAGTATTTAGACTACAATTAGGAATTACACCGGTGTAGGAAAAATGGCAGTAGTCAGTTTCCACTAAAGACTACGGCCTTTCCAACTATAAGAATTCTGTCTTGCAGCCTGTCGGTGACAAACATCTAGATGGAGGATAAAGTCAAGACCTTATAACAAGATTTTGTAGTGAGTCTAGAGAGACTTCCATCAACTTCTGCTCACACATAATTGCTTCCTTTTGATATATAAACCTTAATCAGCCCTCTTTTGTCAGGGAGGGGAAGGGATCCTAAAACATATTTATTGAGATCAGCCTCTGCATGGATGATAGGAAGGGAAGAAAAGTAGAGAAAATAAATGTGATCACTTTTCTAGGGGTGTTTGAAAAGGAGGTCAGCTCTCCAATCATTTGTCTTTATTTACAATATTTACATATCGTAAATTTGTATTTGCAAGATGATATTGGAGATATTTGCAAAATAACATTTTCTTCCCATTTTTATTAGTCACATAATGGTAGTTCAGCCTCAGCAAAGTTTTTGCATTCCTGAGTTTTAGTTACTCATTGTAGCTCATGGTCTGAAAAAAATATCAATGGAGAATTTGAGAAACAAAGAATGCCTCAGTTTTAATTTATATATGATAGAGTACTACACTATGATGTTACATCTGACTCAGGATGTGAGTTGTCCTTTTCTCCATCATACCATTGTGTATAGGTTACTCTACCATTGCTCGTTTATAAGCTACCTTATGTATTGTGCTGGCTGTTGCTAGCACAGTGATGGAGATCCAGTATTTCCTATTGATTCAAAAATAACTACAATTATTAGAGTGTGATATTGGCAAGCTTATTAAAACATAGTGCTCTAGTTGCTCCGTTTAATTGTCTGATTTCTGAATGATCTTCTGTCTGCAACTTAGAAATTAATCTTTAGAGGTGTACATCTGAAAGTGTCATAAAGGGGTTAATACTCATCTTTTCATATCTAGTGTGTTTCTTCAAATGCTTCCTCCATGGATAAGTTTTTATATAAATCAAGGATGTGAGAGTGTTGGAATAGGTAATGTAGTAGATATAATAAAAATAAGAAATTTTATAAGCAATACATACAATTTTATATCATTAAGAGGTTTCAAAAGACTAGAATGTATATTTATACCCATTGGCTTAGGAAATTAGCTATTCTTCATGTTCTGCTTTCTCATATCTTTGTATTTACCATATGTAACTGGTTGTGTTGAACTATTTTACATGGTGTTACCTATAGAGACTGCTTCTGTCTTTTCTCACCCTGTAATCCTGTTTTTATTTATTTATATATTCATAAGTATTCATGCTATGAAATATGAATGATATTCCACTTTAAATAGTTTAAGGTAGAATGGTATGAAGGAATTATGAGACTAGAATTGAAGGAAAATTGAAGATAGAAATTGTCTGGAGGTTAGTTTCTGGCTCAGAAAAAATGAATTTTTATACTGAGTGATTTATCAGACTGAAGGATAGAAGTTATTGCCTAAAGCCCTCTGAATTGAGTAACATAATAGAATACTTTATCTAAGTTAAGCTGAAAATGTAGGAATCTTCCATTCAGGTAAGTTGAACCAGAAGAAAAGCAGAGATTTTTAGCCCAAATGCACATTACCTTGTGGAATTCAAGTCTTCCTTCAATCCTTGACCTTCTGTTGAAGATGATTTCAGTTTGATAATTCACCTCTCCATATGTAACAGAGGCAGCATCAGCCACTTGCCAAAAAAGGGCAATTTCATCCTTGTCTTAGTTTTCAAGCATGAGATGCGGCATGTGTTGCAACTCAACCAGATTCAGGCAGACAATTCTTGTATGACTCCTCTGTGAGCAGAAATCTAGAAAACAATTCAACAACTTAAACAGTAGAATCAACACCGTCTAGGAACAATCTACTGGGTTTTAGGGAAAAGGAGTCATATGCAAAAAATAAATAAATAAAAAATAAGAAACTACACACAGGATGATCCGAGATATTTGAAACTGATAGGAAGGAATTTTATTAGTAAGATTTCAATACCTAATTCTAAAGATAAACACATAAAAGCAGTAATATCGGACAATGAATGAAGATAGAAGTAGTGAGTTAGAAGTCAAAAGAAATTACACATAATGCAGAACAGAAAGTAATTGAGACAAAGGAAAGAGTGAATTGTGATATATACTGAAACAGTTTGTTATTGTTTCAATGTGAGAAAAAGTGTAGCCAGAGAACTGAAAAGGTATTAGAAAATTTTAACTGAAAATGATAAGTATTTTAATCACTAATTTCTAATAAGAAGTCATATAAGCCTAAATAGAATGTTCTAGTATCTTCAATCACCAAATTGCTATAATTATGAGCCCATAGCTCTACCCAAAATGGTGATTTGTTTCCAGTTATTAGAATAAAACTGTAAACTATTCAGTAGAAAAACAATGAATTTGCTACACTCAGGTATTAATAGCAATTTTCATGGGAGAAATAAAAACAAACAAAGCATACAATTAAAATATCTTCCACTTCAATATCTAATTGAAGTGAATGCTATAAAAAGAGAAAATATAGTCATTATGGCATTATATTTTCAGAACAACACATTTTATTTATTTATTTATTTGTTTGTTTGTTTTTTATTTATTTATTTATTTATTTGATACAGGATTTCACTGTGTATCCCTGGCTGTCCTGGAACTCACTCTATAGTTAGAGTAGGCTTCTAACTCACAGAGATCCACCTGCCTCTGCCTCCCTAGTGCTGTGATTAAAGGCGTGGGACACCACCACCTAGCAACACTATTTTATTTTAGATGGATAGATTAAGTATAAGTCATGGAACTTTGAATAGAGAATATTAACATAATTCTGAAATGATCCCTTAAAATATATTGACATGTTATTTTTTCACTAGAGAAGTTAGACCAGGACACCAGCCAAAGAAGGCAGTGCAGTGAGCAGGCAGGGATTTCAGACAGCATGGACTGAGGTTTCCAATTCAAGATGAAAATCAGAAAAGAAACAAGGAGTTTTGCAGACCCACCAGCCACTCATTGTTTGATGTTCAGGGGCACTTAGTCCTGATTTAAAAGAGGGTCTTCACTATTAACCAGGATCCATCTGATCAATCCAAAAATCAACTTATTTGAGGCAATTCATCCTGCATGTTACTTATAGAAAAAAACCCTATATTAGAGTTTTATAAAATAGCTACAAGGGTGTGTATGTTGCAAACTTGACACTAGAACTTGCTGGGAGAATCTACCATTACTAGAAATTTGTGGTAAAAAGAATTCTGGGAAATTCTGGGGACAATTTTTCAGTGAGTTTTAGCAAAGTCCACACATAAAAATTCATTATGAATACATACTATTTTGTAAAGTACCTAAACTATCTCTCTGTCTGTCTATCGTCTATCTCTCAAGTAAAAAAGTTTATTTGAATTATTGCAGTTTCCCTACAAAAGAAATAATGCTCCTCTCAGAAGCCATACATTACCAAATAAAAACTGTGGGTTACCTCCTTTCCAGTTGTTGGTCAAAGATATTTAGGAACCCCCCCCCAATACTACAGGCTGTTACCATCTCTCTTGGTTGCCCCAAAGAACTTGATGGTAAGACCCAGTTGCTGAAGGTACCACATATGGAACACAAAGAAATCAACTTAATGCTGACGAGCAAGCTTCTTCCTGCTGGCTGGTTCTCCTTGAACTGGGAGGAGCTATGCAGGCTGCTAGGCGTGTGGGGGGTCTTCAACAGCCTTATCCAACTGTGAACCCTGTGACCAGCAACGATGATTGAGGCAGCCATATATGCAACGAATGCAATCATGGCATAAATACTATGGTTGTCACCAGCGACTTTCTGATTGATGGAAGGACTTCTCCATGGGAAGAAACACATACATGGCTGGTTCTAAAAATGTTCGTTAGCTCAAGGTTCTTGGGGCTAAACCTGTCACTATTATTGTGCTAAGTGGACATAATGTCAAAGTGTCCTCAAAATTCTCATCTCCCCACCAGTAAATTATTGCAACTCTCAAACCTATCAGAGAAGTTTCTTTGTGCAATGGGTGACAGTTAATTCAGAAACTCACAACTTGTCAAAGTGCACAGAGTCAATGACTGGGGAGTGTTCCAAATGGAACATTTATACCACACACACTTTACAGGGCTCAAGGACCATTCAGGAAGAGAGAGGAGAATGAGCCCAATATCCACATGTCTGGGAAGATCTGAATATAAAGTGTCTTCTGGATCTAACAGCACTTAGAAACTCAGAGCAGCTGTGGTTACCTGCACAAAACCTGTACAATATCAATCCAGTCAACATCTTGGCATGGATGGAGGAGGGGTTCATGAGCTTTCCCCCATCTCCTAACTGATGTTAGAGATGTGGGGGTGGATCTGGGAAGAGTTAAGGAAGGGATCTGGGTATATAAGCTGCTTGTTGCTAAGTCTGATGACCAGAGTTCAATCTGTGGAATCTACATGCTAAAAGGAGAGAACCAACTCCTGTACTTTCTCCTTCAACCTCCATACCTATCACACGTGTTCAAGCACATTCTCCTATACCTATATAGGCACAGGAATATAAATAAATGAATTTAATCAAATAACAATAAAATATAAACCTAATAAATCAGAAGACTATAGAACAAATAGTAAATATAAGAACAAAGTTTCATGAAATTACAAACTAGAACTTGTACTAGAAAGGACCAATTAAACCAAGAGTTGGCTCCTTGAAAAGACTCAGAATTGGCACAAGAAGGGTGAGTTAGAACAAAGAGAAAGAAATGCACAAATATTTGGAAGTAGAAAACTCAGTACTTAAATGTTGTGCACTCAAGAAAGAAAATAAAGATTTTTATAAACCTTATGCCAATAAACTTGAAACTTTAGATTAAACTGATGAATTCCTAAATATATGTTACTCAAGACATATTGGAAAACTAGAGTCTCATGCCAATTCAAAAGCTTACATAAGTAGTCAAAATCTTCTCTGGGTAAAATCATCCCTGCGTGCCTTCTGTAAAGGCTTCTTGTAGACATCATATCTTGCATATGTATATATGCAGATATACTAAGTATCTATGTATATGCTATGCACATAATTTGTATTATATACATACTAATGAATAGAGAACTTTGCAGAGTTTTGATGTCTGGCACAATCTTATGCATATTATTTTTTAAGATTTATTTAATTTGTAAGTGTGTTTGTCTTGCTTGTATGTATGGATACCATGAAGAGGTCAAAAGAGGATATCAAACCACTTTGAACTGGACATACAGATCATTGTGAGTCACCGTGCATGTATTGAGAATTGAACCCAGGTCTTCTTCAAGAACAGCAAATGCTCTTAACCTCTGAGCTACTGCTTCAGCCTGGTTATGTCAATTGTTTATAAAGACCAGGCTCGCCTCGAACTCACAGAGATCCGCCTGGCTCTGCCTCCCGAGTGCTGGGATTAAAGGCGTGCGCCACCACCGCCCGGCCTAGTCTTATTATGTATACAAAGTGAGTAAATCTAGACCTAGTAAATTAAATCATTTGTGCATCATTAACAGGACAAGAACATTGGCAAATTCACTTATGTTCAATATTATAAGACAGTAAACACAACTACAAGATGAGAAAAAGACAATGTATAAAATTTAAGAAGAAATGTCATTTTCCTTGTTTACAAAGTGCAAAATTATTTTGGTAGAAAATGCAAGCAAACCTATATTACATTATGAGGGAAAAGACACAGAAAGATTGTAAGTACCAGAAGTTGGGGAGTACTGCTGCAGAGATGCATTGTTTCCTGGATAGAGATTTTGCATTTGTGGTCAGAAAACAGTAATATTTGTATGAACAAGACTTGCCCAAGGTCAAGCCATTTAAATTTCAGCTTGGATGGGGGAGTGATCATGAGGTCCCACCTAAACCTGAGCAGCTATTGGCAAAATAAAAAGAACAAAAAGTAGGGAGTTTGTAGTAGAATATTATTTTAGGGTGTGTTACTTTTGTTTATGTTGCATTTGTTTAACTCTGTGAAGCTGTGTTATTGTGCCTGTCTAAAACAACTTATGGTCTAATAAAGAACTGGCCAATAGCAAGGCAGGAGAAAGGATATGTGGGGCTGGCAGGCAGAGAGAATATATAGAGGAGAAAATCTGGGAGAAGAAAAAAATCTAGCAGTCAGAGGAGGAGGACACCAGGGGCCAGCCACCCAGCTGAGTAAGAGTAAGATTTACGGAAGTAAGAGAACGGGAAAAGCCCAGAGGCAAAAGGTAGATGGGATAATTTAAGTTAAGGAAATCTGCCTAGAAACTAAGCCGAGCTAAGGCCAGGCATTTATAAATAAGAATAAGCTTCCGTGTGAGATTTATTTGGTGGTAGACCCACCAAAATAACAAATATAACAGGAGTGAACTGGCGAAGCAAGGAAGTGTTGGATGGGTGATGGCCAGAGATGATCAAAATATATTGAATACAAGTATGAAATTCTCAAATGATGTTATATAAATATTATAATTATTGTTGTATAAGTGATGTTATATAAAAATATATTTTAAATAATGAATTTTCAAAAAAAAATCGAGAAACTAAATAAGGAAAACATCCCCAGCTACATTCTAGAAAATGGAGCATCCTATTAAAGAAATTACCTCAATCATGTTCAAGTGTATTAATATACAAGAAGTAAAGCTATACACACATAAAATCCAAATTTGTACTTGAATACAGAGTAATTTATTAATAGCTAATTGTAGCATTTGAAAAATTAAAAAAAAATGTTCAAGAAATCATAAAATAAGTATCATATAGGCTATGGAAGATAAAATGTATTTTATATCCTACCTCATGCTTTATAGCTAATATAATCCCTCATTATCAAATATCAATAGTAATAAATACACAAGAGGAAAATGCACTCTTTGATTTTGTTTGTCTTATTTATATGGTAAGAGGACAGATAGTAATTTTGAATAAATTATATAATACAAAAATAAAATATGAAGAGAATAATGTCATTTTACTATCTGAAGCACTGATCATGTTCCAGTGAGGAAAAAAATTAAAAAGTAAATATAAGATGCAAAGCAGAACTTTCTCTCTATGCAGAGGGACATCCAGTCCCATGAAGGCTCCACAGCTGTTGATCCAAATTTCATGAGTTCCCACTAGTTTGGTTGGTTTGGTCATCTCTGTAGGTTTCCCATCATGATCTTGATGCCCTTGCTCATAGAATCCCTCTTCTCTCTCTTCGACTGGATTCCTGGAGCTTGGCCTGGTGTTTGGCTGTGGATCTCTGCATCTGCTTCCATCGGTTACTGGAGAAAGGCTCTATGATGACAGTTAGGGTATGACCCCTCCCCCCTGTACTGGCAATAAGATCAGAATCCATCCCTGGTGCATGAGCAGGGTTTTTGGAGCCCACTACCTATGATGGGACACCTGGCACAGCCTTGAGGCAGGGGAAGGGACTTGGACCTGCCTCTACTGAATGTGCTTCCCTGTGGGAGGCCTTACCTTCTTATAAGAGGGAATGGAGAGTGGGTTGGAGGGGGGAGGTTGGAGAGGTAGGAGGAGGGAAGAGGGGGATCTTTGATTGATATGTAAAATGAATAAAGCATTTTTCTTAATAAAAAATAAGATTCAAAGCAGGAGCTGCACATCCTTGATTCAAAAGCAGCTCCAAGTGCCAAAAATACAACTAAAATTCAGATAGCGAAATACAATGATCGTGGTAATTAGAAGATTGGGATTTGGGGAAAGTGACTGGATGATGAAGAGGTAGTACTTTTCACATGGCTGGAACCCTTAAAAGAGTTAAAGACAGCAGAGTTCTCCTCTTTGACCCTGTGCGTTTGCAGTTTACAAGATGGACCTTCTTCAGTCTTGAAATCTGCCAACCCCTTGATTTTGGACTCTGCTGCTTCTGACACAAGAATGAAAATTCCATAATATATAAAATATCTAGTTTGTATATTTATTGCTCATAACTTAAAAGTAGTAAAATAATCCCCCAAACTAAAAATGGTGCCTAGTCTATGGACGCTGGTTGGTACTTTATTTCATTCTAAACATTTTTTTTCTAGATTTTAATTTGTTTTATTTTGCCTGTGAGTATTTTGCCTGTATGGATGCATCTGCATCACATACATCCTATGTCCTTGGAGGCAAGAGGGGGGCATCAGATCCCCTGTCACTACCGTCATAGGAGGCTGAGAGTTGCGGTGTAGGTGCTGAGAACCAATTCTGCATCTTCTGCAAGAGCAGTAAGTGGTCACAACATTGCAGGCTCAGGTTGGTAACTTTCTGAATGAGTGGATGAATGCACAAAGGAATTACTTTGCATATTGTCCTTGAAGGTTTTGTTCTGCCATAGGATAATGAACACACTGAGAAATTATTTTTATGTGGCTGTACGGAATTGTACCTGATAGTGCAGCATCTTCTAATTCATTGGAATTTGATAGATACTGTTTGTTTTATGAAATTTTCCAAAATGTAATCTTCTTTTCAATGCTTATGCAATCTAATGGAAGCCTCTGTCTCAAGTTCTAGTCATGCTCAGCTGTCTTGGTATGTGTATTTATAGACTGGAACTCCAAGACAGATGAAACAGCTGAGCTTTTCGAACAAGTCTTATTATTGAAGTTTTCAATGATTTTTTTTCCTGCAAAGGTGTGGCTATATGACAATACCTTCAAGCTTCAAAGCAGCAACTGCATGTCATGGAGCCAAAAGCAACCCCAAGTGCCAAGAATACAGCTAATATACATGGGAAATGTTCCAAGAGCCCCATATGGTAATGTGAGTTGAACATCTTTTACAACAGCGATTCCTTTCTAACCCAAGTTCTTTCCTTTAAATAGCACCTCTTTTATTTCCTGTAGCTGAACTGGCTACACAGGCCTGGGGCTTGCCAAGCCCATGTCTGGGATGTGAATCTCCAGGAACCAAAGTGCTAAACCTTGCTTTTCCCTCGCCTGCTCTGCCAAAATCCATCTTACCACACCTTAAATTACATGAGATCAAAGGCTGCAAATTATATGCCATCAAAAGTGGAGAGATAAAATGTTTATCTACGGCATTAGAGGTGCAGGGTATTTTGAAAGCACTTGGTGTTAGAATGAAGCTCCACTGACTGCTGTTGCCTTGGCCCCGCCTGCTTCCTTATCCCACTGGATAGATACGCTGCAAGACGCCGGCGGCAAACTTGAAGTGGTGTAGTCATTATGTGCTGAAGATCTTGTGTTGTGTTCAGTCTAATTAGAAATTAGTTTTCTATGGTGAGAACAGCCAAGAAGAACGAAGCCACACTATAAAAGTGAGTCTCGCTGCTGCCATGTCATTTCTTTGAATGGATTTCTATATATTTGGAAAGTGTTCTAATTTCTTCTTTTAAAAAATAAACCCATTAATGTCAGGGAAAACACGTTTTTTTTTTTTTTTTTTTTCTTCTTGATATAGTTTCCAAGCCAAGATGACTTTGCAGAAGATTCTGTAGGTGGGCTCTGGGAAAAACCAGAGCAATTAAAGGGAATTTTTAAAAATGTTTCCCTTTTGAGAAATATTTCTGATTTGCTGTAAACAAGGTACCATGTACCTAGGTTTCAAATTGGTTAACAGTTAATGCTGCCCTCAAATGTGTACTCAATGAATCTTTAGTGAAAATCATGGATATGTGTAATCCTAAGCCTTCCCTCAGTTATGGGTTGCATGTGGATATCCCCACCTCTGCTCCCACAATAGACTCAGGTACTTCCCAGCTTAGAGGCTGTTTGAGGAGGTTGTGGAACTTTGAAGAGGTGAAACAAGGCTGATAGACATCGGCACCTGGGGAGGGGAAGGGAGCTTTGAGGGTACCAACCTGCTTGTCTGCTTCCTCCTGCAGTCCTGTACACAACCCCCCAGCATCCCATCACTTCTGCTCCTGTGGTCATGCCTGCCTCGCCATGACAGACAGAGGCCTCTTGAAACTGTGAGCAGAAATCAAACCTTTTCTCCCTTCAGTTTGAGTAAGGTATTTTGTCAAAGACACAATCAAAGTATTACTACATACTAAACTGAAATTTTAAAATAATCTGTATGTGACATTGCCAAAATTAAAATTGTCTGGTGAAATGTATTGTTAACACTGTTGGTATTTTTAGACTTTATTCTTCCTGATTATTTTGTAGTTTAGAGACATATGAAAGCTTAGAATATTTTACTTCTGTTACTTTAAAAAGTACATTTATTGCAGCACATACCTTTAATCCCCAGACTTCGGAGGCAGTAGTGGAATTTCTATGAGTTTGAGGCCAGTCTAGTCTACATAGCAAGTTCCAGATGAGCCAGGGATATATGGTGAGACCCTGTCTCCAAAGAGAACAAATGTATAGTTTAAGAATAATCATATAACATATTTTACATTCATGGTTGCATATTAAATAAAGTTACAATCATTGTTTAGTGTAATAAGAGTAAGTTTCAAAAAGTAAGTGCTCATTCTAATACAAACGACTTTGAATAATCTTCCCCAATTTAAGCTGTGAATAGAGCAAACTGCAATGTTTGTGTTAACCTTTGTCTATAAAATTATTTGTTTACCTGATGTGTTTAGGTCGAAACACATCATCAGAGTTTTCTATAAACACATATTTAATTGGAAAATCAACTTTTCATAATCATTTTAAATTCAGTTTCTTTCTTCAGCATATATACAGCTATGGGCTTCATTGTGACATTTTCATATATAGCTGCCCACAGACTTTACTCTGTTTCATCTCCCCGATTCCTGCTTTTCCTGCAGCCCCCTCTCTCTCCTTGATTCCCTTCCTACCATCAGCCTCCCCTGCTCTTGCTGAAATCTGCTCATGGCAGCAGAACTCTCTCAAACCAAAAGGAAATCTGTGCCTTCTCTACTAGATTTGGCTCTTCCAACCCTCCTTCTAGCTCAAAAGTCATGTCTAGTGTGTGCGTGAGTGTGCATGTGTGTGTGTGTGTGTGTGTGTGTGAAATGCAAGTGCAAAGTCTTGAGACTCTGACCCCACTCTGTACTCATCCTTAATCCTTCTCTCTCCTAAAACATGAGTCCAGTAACCATTTTCCAAATATTACGCTCTGCCAACCTCAAATCAGCTTCTGTGCTTTGACTCGAGTTAGTACTTTACTGAAACAGCACGTCAAGATCTACATGTGTTGTCATACTTAACCCCTTCCTGGTATGGCTCATGTCACTGAGGCCAGATTTGTTGGGTATCATTGAGGAGTAAAAGATTCTCCAATGAAAGGGAAAGATGAATATCTGAGAAGTAGTATCATTAGCCAAAACGTGATATATTATTCTGATTGGACTCACTAAGTGAAATTCCAATGAAACAGTCCCTCTGAAAATTCATTTAGACAATGATGTTTTCAGTAAAAAGCTTGAAGAACTTTTAAATACGGATAAAATGCTAGGAGTTTATCATACCTCTGATTTTACTTGAAGAAACTTGGTCAAACAAGCAAAAAAAGGGGTATGTGTGCTTTTTTATTGTTTTCAAATTAGATTATGTGATTTAATGTGAATAATTTACCTTACAGATAGTCCTACAATCTTTGGTAATTTTCCTGTCTTATTTATTCAACAATGTGTTAATTTTTGTTTGGATGACAGAGGAAGGGTTTTTGTTGACTGAGTGGATAATGTACTGAACCGAGACAAAAATAAAGACATATCATCAGAAACTACTGGATGAGACAGGAGGTGGCCAAGTTGGTTTTCAGGATACCACTGGCTATAAGAACCATAAGAACAGTGAGTCCCTCAAAGTGTGCCTACTGGGGTGCTAACAGTCATACCAGCAAGACAACTGAGGGCTGGAAACCAATCCCAAAGGCAGATCATAGAAACACAGTAAAGTACATAAACAAATTGTCCTGGCCCTGCATCTGTCATAAAATTAACATTGATGTGGAGATGGGTGGGAGCTGGTGTCTTCCTGTGGCAAGAGCTGTACCTAATCATCTTACTTGAGCCTTCCCATGGCCTGAAGAGTCAACCTTGCTTTGTTGTGCCTCACCAAGGGTGTGATAAAAACTGGGGAAAGATGATAAGAGATGGGTGGTGCTTTGTATTACCTATATAGTTAACCTCCTGAAAAAATCTCTCTTGATATTTGGACCACAGTAATGTGAAGGAGCTTAATGCTTTGCCCCAGAACTGGAGGCCACAGGCTCACCCTCATCAGGGAACTGTCTACTGGGCTTTTCCCGAGAAAGTGACCATTGCAGAGTGATGGACAACCTTTTCTTTATGCTGACAATGCTTCTGAGACTTTGTTTTTTATTGTGCTTGTGTTTTCTTTTCTTTTCCTTTTGTTTGTGCTTTGTAGCAAGACATATTGCAATATTTCAATTCTTATATGATTTTATCCCACTTATATTTCTCATCTGAACTCTCCCTGCAATCTTTCTGTGTCTCCGGATTTGAGGGCTAGTCCCTGGAAAATGCCTTAGCTGTAATCACAATCCACAGAAAAACAGAAGAGAACATGTCTAATGAGGTCCGATTTCCTTAAGCTCCAAGAATCAAGTCCTCTTCTTTGACTTTCTGGTGAAAATTAGTTCAATGGGAGCTTAAGGCCTCTGCTAACTGCCTGGTATGACTTGATTTAGAACCAACCTACCTACTGCAGGGCTGCCTGCAAGATGAATCGCCTTTAAAGAGTTCCCAGAGGGAGGGAGCTCTCTCTCTGTTCCATTCTAATGTTGAAGAATTGGTCTTTAGGGTCATTCCATGATTTCAAATATCAGTCTCCCAATGTTTCTGCTTTATAAACACTGTCAATTTCTTTCCTGTGAAATTCTCAAATACATTTCTTAGTAATTCTTCTTCTGACTCTAGCCTTAACATACTCCATTGGTATTTACATATCACAATATCTTATATTTCTTTCAGGATATTGTCTTGATATATTATCTGATCTGGAGTTTGCTCATGATTGCTGTGGGTATTGCTCTGTATGCTGAGAATGTGTTCCTCTGATTGGTTGATAAATAAAGCTGTTTGGCCAATGGTGAGGCAAGATAGGGTTAGGTGGGACATTCTAACTAGAGGGGAAAGTAAGCCACGAGCCATGTGGCAAAGTATAGATTCATAGAAATTGGTTAATTTAAGATGTAAGATAGAGCTATTGAGAAGCCTGAGCCAATAGGCCATGCAGTTTTAATTAATATAAGCTTCTGAGTGATTTTTTTATAAGTGGCTGTGGGGTCTGTGGGGCTGGGCAGGACCAGAGAAAACTTCAGGTACACACGATGACACTTGCTACCAACTCATGACATTGTTGTACATTTTCTTGAATTTAGTGTGTTGGTATCGGAGAAGAAAAGGTATCCTTCTGTGAAGTAGTAGGATTTGAGTCTACTTCTCTATTGGTGAAGGAATTATCTATCACTATTCTACTATCTTCCATTTATAATCAGTGGCTTGAAACATCAACCTTGCAACTTTTCTCTGTTCACAGGTAAGGCAAAACTGACTTGTGTGACTGCTCAAGTACATGAACATTTGTAGAGATCTCTCCAAAATACACCAGTGTGAGAAGGCTGACCTAGAAGATCCATGATGATTGCAATGACAATTCAGCCACAGGCAAGGATGTTAGTAGGCTTGGATAGAAGATCGGGGACATGTCTATTCAAACATGGTCTGTCAAGCATGGCAGATGTAAGTTAGTGTCTTTTTATGCCTATACTAAGGACCCTCAATAAGGATGAACCAAGACAACCCAGGCAGAATTCCTTATGGTTGAAAGTCAGAAAGTGACTTCCAGGGCATATCATTAAATAAACAAATTTAAGTAAGTCAAGAATCTGTGCTTTCCCTAATCTTAAACACATGGGTAATTTTTTTTATTATTTCCCCTAAGCTCATTTTGGTGCTTTTTAAACTGAGATTAAAATAGTAAATGTCAACCTCACAAAGTTATTATGGAGATTAAATAAACTTCTTGAAGTGACTTGTTTAATTGTTGTTTATATGCCTTACTAATTTGTTCACATTGAAATTAATTCATTTTTTGGCCCCATTTTAAATTATTCATTATTCTGAATTTGGATCCTATTCTCAAATTGTCATCACTTCAGTCTTTAAAAATACTTTTCCTATACCTCAGCTTTATTTTTACAGTGATATTAATTATATGATAATTTTATACAACATATTTTTATTATATTCAAATCCTCCCTCTCAACTCTTAGATCCACCTCATCTCTGTACCTGACCAACTTCATGTTTTATTCTTTTGTGTGTGTGTTTTTTTTTATTTTTGTTAAAGCCCATCTAGTCAAATTTATGTTTCACAAACATGCTTGGGTATGGGACAGTCCTCTGGAGCTTCATTGATTTACCAAGGATAACACATTTTTTAAAAAAAAATGATGCTTTCTCCTAGCAGCTACCAATTGCCAATAACTCCCCAGTTATGGAGTGATATTTTGCGCCCACCTCCAGTCTTCAGGAGGGGATTTGTCTGGCTTGAGCTTACACAGGTCCTACACATGCCATCACAGTAACTATCAGTTCATATTGCAACACCCCAGAATGGGTTAGCTGTTTTTAAGATGTGTGTCAGTGGGGTTCAATAGACACTCACACATGAAAGGCTATTGCCTTTGCTCATTATTTTTTTTTTTTTTACCAGAAATTCATGGTTAGATCCTCTTAGTGAAGAGGTCTTATACTTGAATCATAGAACATATAACACGGTAGTGACCTGAAAAGCCTCATTCCAACTGGCTAGTTTCTGTGGTCCTGGAAACTGCTATGCACACTGCTATAGGATAAAAGTCATCGTCACATCAGTCTTACCAGTCTGTGACCACTGCAAGCTATAATGATCTGCCTGTGAAGACACGCCCGCGGCTGCAAGAGTAACATGGGTGTTATGGAAGGAACCAACTACCTTCTGAGTCGATTTATGCCATTTCCTCAGGATGAACCTCATATTAGAGGCCATTATAAGGCCAAGAACTTGTGGTTAGACATCTCATAGGTCCTAAGGGACAACCTGAAACTATTATTGTTCTATATGAACTTAATATTAGACCAATTTCTAATGACACATCACTAAACCCACGGGTTAATACTTCTCTTAGCACTCATCAGAGAAGCTTATTCTTGTAGTAGATGACAATTATCAGAGATACAGAAAAGTGTTGTGAGGCCCTGCTGGTCAGAGATTGCAGTCTACTGTGGCCTGGCATTTCTCTCTGAGCTTGGTGCAACATGGAGAACACCCCTTACCCCATTGGAGGCTTCCTGCTCTCTACCTGATTTTATTTGGAGGATGTATCTAAGCCCAGATGCCTGACTTGTCTCAAGTGTGACCCTTGACACAGTTCCCTGCAAAAGCTTTCCCCTGCTGCCCATGTGGTAATTAGACATTGTGCTAGGAGCCTTATGCTAGGAACCTGCTTCCACATATGATAACAAAGACTTGTGCTAGGAGGTTTAAGATAGGAGCTTGCTGTTTAACACAGATTAGGTTGAGCCTTAGCCACTGCCCTCACCCTATATATCTACTCTTACTCTTGAAAAAGTTGAGCTGTAACACTGAAGTAGTCTCCTGGAAGGCTGTTTCTGTCTTTTCCCAGGCTGGACACAGCCTTGCTTGTGGCGTTTACACTCTCTGACCTCTTGCCCGGTGGCCAATGGACCAAGAAGAAGTAGTTAAGGTGAAGAAATAAGACAATGTGGCATCCCTTAATGAGATAACTATATCATATTTCTTCCTCTCAAGACCTAGGGATCATCAATAAAGAGTGATTGAAAGATTGTAAGGCCCAGGGATGGTAGATGAGCATAAGGAAACATTGTTTTACAGATACTACATCCTAATTTTAATAAAACCTTTTTGCTTATGTTTTTAACTCTACAATGATCTATATTAAACCATGATGGGGAATTTCGGTTTTTCTCTAGTTATAAATATTTTTATTTATTTTATTTCTTTCTGAAGATTAAAAATAGATTGCCTTCTTATTTGTAGTAGAGGGAGGCTACTGCAGAGGTCTAAACTGGTAAAAATGCAGAGAATAAGTGACCGTGAGGTGCCCAGTTCCAAATGGGGCATCTGCAATACAATCCCTATACATAAGGGGAAAAAAAGGAACATTGTGAAAAGGGTGCAGAAATATTGTAAGAGCTGGAAGACCAAGACCACCATTGTGGTATAGTTTCATCTAAGCATGTTGCAAAAGCTGCATCCACAAAATCTCAATAGTATAACTGCCTGCATGGAATCTGCACAGTGATCACACAAACGTACATATCAACCTGGGTGAGGGAAAATTTCATAAGACCCCACTAGTAGAGAAAGACATATGGGCAATCAAAGGATCCTGAGGAAAGCAGATTCAGTTTTCTCCAGTGATGAGCCCATTGGTAGGTTTCTCAATCCTAAATTATCAGGTCTAAATACAGGTATGTATGAGCAACAGTGATTGGACTCAACAGGATGTGTGTGTGTGTGTGTGTGTGTGTGTGTGTTCATGCATACACACATAAATATATATATGTATACATATACATGCATCTATATGTAACAGTAATGATTATAGAAGACGTTATGAGTTCTATGGAAGAAGAGAGGAGCTGTGTTGGGGGCATCAGAGGAAGTGGAGAAAGAAGGTGCAAAGTGATATAAATATATTGTATTAATAGATGGGATTTTCAAAAATAAAAAAAAATTATTTAAAAAAAAGCCATCTAATCAAAGAGGTCTTTCTCCAGTCCTCCATCTCAACAAGCATTGATTACCATGCAGTGTGGAGTTACATGCTCTGTCCTCTGATCTTTTTTTCTTTTCTTCAAAAATGGATTAACACCTGGAATAACATGGTAACCTGGGTATGTTTGTTTAAGGTGTACCTTCCCTAAATGAACAGACACTTCTTCATGACAATGGTAATGGAGTAGATCTGGGTACTGAGCAGGTGTTTAATGTGTGAATAAATAGACTACTGAAATTTCAAAAGCATAAGAATTCAATTAATTTGATGCAAAATTATTTGTTTATTCCAATTAGTGTTCTACGGCTGCTTAGAAAACTTAATGTCACTGAATTTAATGAATTTCTAACATAACTTTTTGTTTACAAGTGCAGGATGCAATGAAGATGGTTTTACCTCTCATTTCTTTTCTAATTTTGGTTCTAAATTCCTGTCCCACCCCACTGGTCCAAAGCATAGAATGAGGTGTGTTATAAACTGTTCCCTAGGATTGTCAAATTTTGAAGTTGTTTGGTTGATGTAGGACATAGTGTCAATAGACTCTTGAGTGCTGAAGGGAAATCTTGCATGTACCGAATGATGGTTCCTCAAGTGTAACTCCAACTCCAGGTGGTTTGTCATGGTCCAACTCTGGAGTGTCCCCCGTTGGGTTTGTCAAGTTACATGAAAGCTTTCATTCTGCTCTAGTGCAAAATCCAGTGCACTGAGTGGGGAAACTGATGACCTTCACCCCCTTAAAGTAGGTTTGAATCTTCTTCTACTGTGCAAAATAAATGAATGGGAAAAGCAAACCAGTGACTTTAGTAGAGATATGTGTATGGTTAGTTTCCTTTAATAGCAACTGTTTCAAATATTCACCTGTTTTCATTAAACTTTATTTGTTTTCTTTTTTGTTTTTGGAAAGAGACCCTTAGCCATAAAGGAAAAGAATGATACTTTGCCACACATTCTTCCCAATGTTAAGGGCTTTGAGAGGTTCTCCATGCAGTAATCTGACATTCTAGCTGTGTATAGGCAAAGAAACCGAGGATTTTAGAGCTTTTATTTATTTTTTATTTCTATGGAAAAGTGAGCAGCAGAATTTTAAAGCAGAAGCATGAAAAGGCGTGTGATTGTGAATCTTGGTAAAACAGCAAATAACTGATATTTGTTTTCTTAGTGCTTTTGATCTGCAGCACCTTCCAAGGCTGGGTGTGGGAGCTCTTGACTGAGTTGTTGCATTATGCAGAGGATGAAAGGAAGACAGTCACCTTGGTTTCAATTGTCCTGTAAATAGAATGAGGCCCAGTGAAGCTTGCCCATTGTTATACATTGAAGAGTTTTATTAAAAATAAAAAGTGCAAGTATTCATTGCAATGAGTCATTGGTCTGTTTTAAGTCCCCTGGCTTCTGCTGGGCCCTCACTGGGACTCCTCTTGGATAGTCTGTTATTGTCATGGGGATCCTGTAGCTTTGGATCTACAGGACAGGCCCATTCATGTGCTCTGGCCGACTGTAGATGGTGTGGTTTGAAAGAAAATGGCTCCCAAGGGAGTGGCATTAGGAGGTATGGCTTTGTTAGAGTGGAGCAAGTGTGTCACTGTGGAAGTGACTTTGAGGTCCCATATATGCTCAAACCACACTCAGCATCTCAGAGCACTCCCTGTTGCCTTCAAGATGTAGAACTCTCAGCTCCTTCTTTATCACCATGTCCAGTAATGGACTAAACCTCTGAAACTGTAAGCCATGCACTTAAATGCTTTCCTTCATAAGAGTTGCTGTAGTCATGGTGTCTCTTCACAGCAATAGAAACCCTAAGTCAGATGGGGTGGATGTTGGTATGGGCCATCTCATAGCCCTGGTTCTGGGCATACGTGGTAGCTAGATTGGTCAGACCACCAGTTCTCCCTCATCATCATCACCAGAGCAAGCTTGCCAGCACAGCCCTAGCTAGCTTACCCTATGCAGCTAGCAGCAAGGGGGCAGGACCAGTTCTCCTGCTCTCAAGGCATAGGTTCCAGCTCACCTGCACCTACATCAGGAGGGCCAGCTCTACTGTGTTGACCAGGGGAGATGCAGGGGACACTCTCCAGAGTACTGCAGCTGGTAAGGGTCAGGGCCAGTTCTTCCACTCTCATGTACCCCTGGCCAGCTCTCCCACCTGCAGTAGGTGGCAAGGGGCAAGGTGGGGGAGGGGGTACACTGTGTGACTCACTGTGTCACACTATGAGATTTTTGTTCCTTTCTCTTAAATTTTATTTTATTTTTTGGAGGGGGGAATTACAAGGACAGAGGTTGAATATGAAGGGAGAGAGGGAAAAATGTGATCAGGATGCATGATGTGAAATCCACAAAGAACTAATAAAAACTTAAAAAAATGAAAAAACAGTGCACGGTGAGGCAGCAGAATGTGGGATTTCAGCCGAGATATCCACAACTATTTTTATCCACAACATCATTAAAACAGGCAAGAGAACTCCCAGGGGTTAGGAGTGAAATATCATCATGGAAACTAAGGTCTGATAGAGCTTTCCTAATGGGCTCATAGAGGGGATTGTATTTGAAAGTATCTAATGTGATAATGTGAATTTATCACCCTCCTCTTATTTCCTTTATTTTGACGCATATGGAAGATGCTATTTTGTTTTGACACTTGGTGGAGATGTTCTTTTTATTAAAAAACCATTCAACAGTAATGTAATTTGAAGACATTATCTTAGCAGATCTCCACAACAGACAGAGACAGGATCCTGATAACTCACAGCTCCCTGAGATAAGTTAACTATAGGCCTATGCAGTGTGTCCAGATGTGGTCAAAGATCCACTCATCTGTATTTGTTTCATGTAACCTGGATTGAGTAGTTCTTGTTTAGACACCAAGTACCCAGAACTACAAACAGGAAGCCCAGAACCACAGCCCTACAAGGAGGGGCTGGAGACCCCGACACCAGCAGTGTCCTGTCTTCTCAGCTAAAGACCATAGGTGTTACTGCACTCCAGAACAGGCCAGTATTCCTCGTAAGGCCAGATAGAGTAATGCCATAGCAAGGCATACAGATGAATTCAGAAGGACATGTGAGGAGCATGGAGGATCCAGAAGTCAAGCCTGGTCAGAGGATTTGTCCACAACTGCCATTGTACCCAACACCAGGAAAACATATTCTAGGAGTAAAATGAAAACATTCTTCAGAATGAACAGAAAGGATATCTTCATCTTTAATTTCATCACCTTCTCTCTCAGATTTAATTATAATCATTTAATTTCTATACCCATGCAGCCTCATGGGATTCTGTAGCAATTGTGTATGTGTGTGTGTGTGTTTGTGTGTGTGTGTGTGTGTGTGTGTTTTGTTGTTGTCATCTTTAAAATGGAGACAAAAATACCACTTACCTCTTTGGAATATGAGAACTGAAATAAAATGGTTAGCATAAGAGAGAATCAACAAACATGTATTACTTTTACTTTTTTGAAAAATTAGAAAGTGGGCACACCTACCCTTGGTGATAATGATGTCTGTGTCAGAAAAAGATAAAAATAAAATAAAACTCTTTTACTATCTACTGTTCCATTCTGCCCAGATGTTGCACCAGAATGCCACACAAGTGGGACAACTTCTATGATAGAAACTAACTTTTCTCACAGTTGTGGAATCCAGAATTCTAAGATCAAAGTGGCCTCAAGGTTGTTTATGAGAACTATTCCTGGAGGAGACAGTGAGCTTCTTACTTAGGTCTCTCTCTCACTTTCTTGCTGTGGTCTCTCTTCTTCCTCATCTCTCGAGGTCAGCAATTTTCACACACTCGCTCCACACATAAGACCCCAATTAACCTTAAATAATGCTTCAAGGGCTCTGATTCCAAGAAAGTTCTACTGAAGGTAGAGCTTCTGTACATGAATCCTGGGGGGGGGGGGCGCAGTTATATCTACACTTGTAATAAATAAATTTTAATAAATACAAAATGTCGCACCTATCTCTGGTCTTTAGCTGTTTTCATTGCTTATGGAAAGATGGACAACGTCTTCATTTTAATTTACTTTGGAATTACGGTGGAATGAGTGGAGGCTGAGATAAATCTTTCAACATTTTTATTTGAATTGATGGTGTGTTAGGATGAGACTGAAGCCTGATATTCTTTAATGATTTTTCTAGAAATTCATGTGTAGTTTTGTTTCTTTTTTCTCAGTCATGTCAGTTTCCATTAAACTTCATGTTTATCTGGTAATATACAGTTTATATCTAAAAAAGAAGATGCATAGACAATAAATAAGACCTTCTTTTCCAGGAGCAGCACTAGAGATTTCTGTAATGTCATCCAAAATGTAAATGAGAAGTTTTTTGGCCTATTAACTTATAAAACTTATACACTATTAGGTCAATGCATGTTTCCGTTTTGGTGTATGTTGAGTCAGAAATATCATGAAACTTTGAAAGGTTTCTGGAGGGTATTAGACTTTCCAGTGAGAAGACTGAATTCTCGAAATAGAAATGTGAACTTCAGATAGACAGAGATCCTCTCTGGAAAGACAGTACTGGGGACAAAAATGTGGATGGGATTGCTACCATAGACTGCACTTAGGAGATGAGGAAAAGTCCACCCACCACGGGGCCCTTAAAGTCATTTGTAAGGGCCCCAATCCCTTTAATTGCCTACAATTATATTTTAATTTATTTTACAGTTAAAAGAGAATAGTGATATTTCTAAGCTGAGAATTTTTAATTGATTTCTTAATTGAATAAAGTAAAAATGTTAATAGTAACAAGTGTCTACTAAAATTATACTAAAGCAGCAAAAAGTAAATGTTTTAAATGTTTAAAAAGAATTTAAATATTAATATATTAATATTTTTAGAATACCAGGTCACAATGAAGGTAGAAGTTCTTAATAGCCACGAAAGTTACATACAACCATGGTTTGATATAGTGTGGATAACCTTGAAAAGTTCTAGAAAGAAAGAAATACCTACTCAAGTATTGAGAAAGGACCCGAAAGTCAAACGGAATTTAATTTCCCAAGTACTTTACTTTTTTTAGCAGATGACTGGGATCCAGGAAGGTGACAGGAGGGAGGTCTCTCTGCTCTAAGAGTGCTATTTTCCTATTATACCTCAATTACATTTATAAAGTTTTTCCTTTCATGCCAGCTTAAATGGTTGTCGGAGTTATTAATTTTAATGTTTAATAAACCAGTTGCCATGGCAACAATCATATCACAGATGTTTTGTTAAAGACTCTCCAAAGCATACACCTTTGTCAATATGTTATTTTGAACATTTCAAAGAATAAATACGGGGAAAAAGGCAGCATAGCTCTCAGGTTGGAAGCTCAAAATTTGCATGACTAATTATGCATGCAAAAGAATTTTAAACATACTAGTACAGAGAAGGGTGATGAGCTAATATCAAGAGTATAATGCCGAGAAAGGTCAGAATGAGACATCACTCTTGCAAAGAAAACATAAGGTTAAGAATGAGACCAGAATAGGAATGATAGAACGGATATGTGACTCTCAGTGAGAACAATTTTTAGCCAAAATAATAAAAATATTAGGCAACATCTTTAAGGCTATGTGCATTTTTCTCCAATGAGTGACACCAATTTTTAACTCCACTACGGCACAATCTCCAGGTATGTATAAGGCTCTAATATGGAAATTTGTGATGTTAATTTGCTGTCTCTATCCTTTGCCACATTTCCCCTGATCTTGATGTAAAGACTCTTAAACTTTTGGATAGCCTTTAGTGTTTTTTTCCTAAATTAAGATTGCCATATTTCATAGCTCCATACTTTGATAATTAAATGCTTTTGGCTCTGGTTAGGTTTTTTTTATATTATTTCTTAAAGTTGATTTTTAAATATGTCAAATGAAATTTACTAAGAACCACCATGGGAAGCAAATATTTTATGGTTGTTATTGTATGCTCCTTTGATTTTTTTCCCCACTAAAACCTGCTTCTTTGGGAAAGCAAGAAGTTGGAGGTGTCAATGGCAAATACACCAAACACATGCTGAACTTTCCAGTAACACATGCCATCATGAGGAGCCACTTACTTTGCCTGTGTCTGGGCTCTCCCCTTAGCTGTCGTATGTGTTAAGTTGACACAGACATTTTTGGTTTGTACCACAAGATCCATGTATGAACAAGAGACCTGAAATCCCTCTCTGGAAGAGTGCAGTTTTCCCTTTGTGGGACAAAAAGATTCCAAGACTACAATCACAGCTAAGTGAAGTTTCCATGGGTGCTGTACTCAGGGGCGCAGGGAGAAAAGGGCACTTCTATGGAGGGTTTCATGGCATGTGTGAGTTATAACAACTTCTTTCTCTGCCACTGTGACACAGACCTAGACAAGTCACGTCTTATGCCTCCCAAGAGCTGGAACCTTTGACTCCTTCCAAATACCAGCCTGGTCTATGTTAACACCAGATGAATCATTTTCCAAAACAGAAACCCAAAATCCATCTGTTTAAGGATGCATGACAAATTTCACTTAAAGTAATGGTTTAAGAATCTTATTCAAATGTGAAGGAAGAGTGCGCACAAGGCTTTCACTTGTTCTTTAAGGAGGAAAAGATACCCTCTTAGTAAGCTTAAATCATGACTCACGTTCAGGAAGGAAAATGAATTGCAGTTTGGCCATCCTATGGTCTCTTTGGGACTGTGTAAAGTGAACATTTATGCTCTCCCTGAAAGACTACAGACCTACTTATTCACCTAAAACCAGAATCTTTTGAATTTGGATAAAACAAACAAATGAATTCAAAATAAAAGTTGATAAAAAGAGTGCCCAGTACCTGGAAAGTCACAATCTATGTGCAAGAACCATAAACAAAATCTAGCGTGCTTTATTTGGAGTAATGTAATGGTCTATTAAATGAATCATTCTAGAGAAAGAGAAGCAGTAGTTATGGGAGTTGGCCAATATATCAATAAATTATGAAACAAAATGGGGAAGTTTTGTTTTTTCTATCATGCTTAATAATTGGGTGGTATTACAAATGATAGACTGGTGATGAGGTGTCTTAAGGTACAAAATTGCCTCCCAAGGCATTAGGGACTTGGTATTAGCTGGTGGTACCGTGGAGAGGTGACCTGATTGTGATAATATTAACCTTGTGGATGTGTTTTATGATTGATAAGTTCATAGAACAATGGGTTTAGTTAGAAGAATAATGCTACTTTTTGTTTGACTTTCAAAGGTATCTTGTCCCAGGCTAACTCTTCCTCTCTCCTTCTCTCTCCATCTCCTTCCCGGCCACCATGCTGTAACTGGCTTAGTTGCAGCACACAACCTCTGCTATGATGCTTTTCTCTTCCACATGCCTCCAAACAACAACACTAAGTGACAACAGACTGGCGCCTATGAAATTGTGAGACCAAATAAGCTTTTTCTCTTTAAGTTGGCTAACTTTAGCTATTTTGTCACAAAGATACGAATCTAAAACAGGACACGAAACAAGTGCATCTCCACCAAGTTTGGTGAGATTTTACTATGTGGTCTCCCTTCTTCTTCAAGGATTTCTATGGGGTTGAAGACACATGTTTGCACCAAGAAAGGAGCTATGGTTGGTGAAGATGGAGTATAGCAAATCTGATTGACTAATTATGGATTTGGAATTGACTAATTTGGAATGCATATTTTGTTTCTCCCCCTCCCAGCATCTCTAAATTTCTTGGAAGACCTATTAAAGTTGTTCAAGTTTATTCCCACTTTTTAGACCTCATGGTCAAGTCACTTAATCCTTAAATGACAACTTTGATCTGAGGTTGCCTTACCCTACCATCACAGTTTTGCTTAAGGCCCTGACTAGGATCCAAAAACTTTGCTCATAGTATAATTCATTGTCACTCTGAGTAGTACAGTCTATTTTCTTTCCTTTTTTCTTCTTGAGCATATCTTAGGGTACTTCTTGGTCTCAATATTGGTGCTAGTATTCTCACTCTTCTTTATTTTGGCTCATTCTACATCCTTCATCAGAGAGTCTTTTGCATTAATATCTCACTATCATTTTTATATGAAGAAAAGGAAAAGAAGTTGATTATTCATGTAAGCCAGAGATTTGCTCAATTAACATTATTTAGTATGTATGTTATTAGATTAAATGTATTTCTGACGCTTTTAGCTTGTTGTATAAACTTTTTAGAACATAGAGTCAACCCCAAAACCATGAAATAGAAACCAATTCCCCAATTGAGATGGTGAGTAAGTAGGCTTCAGACATCAGTGTTTTCTCTCTTGAGTTTATAGGCACCAACAGAACAAGCTGATTGGGTAAATCCTTGATTTCTACACTGTAGTATATTGATAACTGTATAATGCACATCTCTCTTGATGTAATGAGGCATACTAATGCCAGCTAATAAGGAGGCACAGGAGCATGGGAGCGCACCTTGAGAAGTTCTACTATGTCAGTCTGAGTCATGCCCCCTAAAGATGCAATGCTCTGGGTTAAAATCAGTGTGATAAAGCCCTCTGAGTGAAAATTCAACCAAAACCTTGTGGTTAATTGATTTTTGAGAATATATTTAATTTCAGGCTACATTCGAATGGTACACATTATGAAACCCCTAAGTCGTTAATTGAAAGGAAGCAGATATTTACTTAGTAAATTAGTGTGCACTCTCTCCACCCACTACTAATCTACTGTTCCTTCAGTTTTTCTTTCCTTTCTTTTTTTTTGTTATTATTGTTTTAAAGTTAACAAGAGAAAATACTTTTGTATAAATGGCTACCTTAGTTTCCAAAGTAGAAAAGGAATAATAGCCCAAAGCCTGGAAGTCTTTAAAATAGAGGATGCAGTGACAGTTTCATCTCACAGCCCACTGTAATGTTCCTAAAATTAGTTAACTGCTATTTCAATCTACTATTACTCTACTTAAAAGAAAAGTAATCAAATAATCAGGAGAAATCAACAGATGCACAATAATGAATGTATTTTAAAGTCTCTGACCTGCTTAGCACTCACAATCACAGGATGAATTAGACGAGCCAGGAGAGCTGACTTTCTGACATTTTCCAGGGAAGCACTGATCAATAGCAATTACAGAGTTTGTCTGATGAGGAATCTGTTAGGATGCTTTCATTTACAACGCGAGCAACCCCAACTGGAGTGTCTTTAAGCAAACTGAAACTAAAGAAAGACAAATACTTCATTGTTATAACAATTCAGTAGAATAACTTTTTTAAATTTCAGAGTTTTACCTTATTTTTACTCTCTCTCTCTCTCTCTCTCTCTCTCTCTCTCTCTCTCTCTCTCTCTGTGTGTGTGTGTGTGTGTGTGTGTGTGTTTATAGGTGTCCATGGGGGCGAAGAAAAGTATGTTAAATTCCCTGGAGTTAGAGTCACAGGCCATTGTGGGCTCTCTGATGTGAGAATTGGGAACAGAACTCTAGTCCTTTGCAAAAATAAGTTTTTTTTAACTGCTGAGCCATCTTTCCAGCTCCCTGAAATGTAGATCTTTAAAACTGATTTAAGAAAACAAACACAAAAAACCAGAAATTGTTCACAGCCAGAATGTGGTTTTCCTCCTTTGCCACCTGCTAATAAAGATTCTCCTAAGCAGTGTGTTTATGTTCTAGGCCCTAATTATGGAAATGCATCCTTTCCAGGCAGAATTAGTTGAGAGGCCAGAACCAAGTCTCAACTGCCTCAGGTACTTTAATTGTGAGACTGTCTGCCTTAGAACTGCCCCTGATGGTAAGAGACAAGAATAGTGTTGATTCTTATTGTCTCCCCAGAGTCTGTGACAATTGAGTCCTTCCCTTTACAGACTGATGCCCTGGCCTGGGAATGAGGAAGAGGCAGATGGAACAGGGAGAAGAAGATGGTTCCTATAAGCACTTTACAGTACTTCTCTTGCTATGGGAGGGCCCCTGCTGGAGCTAGCAAAGTATCAACCTTGGTCAGAGATTACAATTAGATAAATATACTCATATATCTGGCTCTGTTGACCCCAACCAGTTGTCAATTCATAAATGTTAATACAATAGCAGTGTTTTGAACACTGGCCAGAAGCTGGATCCCATGTTGTATCATTAAGAAAATTTTTTAAAATGTTATTTGTCATAACCATCCTAGAAATTTTTTATAACTGAAAAGACATTGAAACACACACACACACACACACACACACACACACACACTCTTTAACTGGCTGTGTAAATGTCTCTGAATGACATACTTGTAGTGCAGACATGAGGACCTGAGCTAGAGCCTTCAGGACCCCTGTAAATGTGGACATGGTAGTAAATGCACCTCTAAGCCGGAGTTGCTGTAGAAGGCAGGAAGCACAGACAGAAGCAGAGCTCGTGGGCCAGCTACTCTGGAATACTCAGTGATGAAAAACAAGAACCTTCCTCAAAGTGCAAGACAGAGACAGACACCAGGGTTGTCATCTGAATTCCGCTTGAGTGTTGTGAACACCCACAAGCATATAGCATATCCACACCTCCACACAGGAACTTGCACACACATGCATTCACACATCTCTCTTAAAGACAAACTTAATTAATCTGTTTGATCCTACAGCTGGTAAAAGGAAAAAGAGGAAGTTAGACCCAACCCTGTCTGACTCCAGAGCCTGTAACCGTATTTATAAAAACAGAATGGATCTTTCCTGTAGTGAGGTAGGTTCAATCCTGTCCTGCTGCTTGGTGACTGTACTTCATCTCTGATATCTCCTAAAGTCTGAGATACCTTCTCATTTAGCTAACAGTTAAACATTTAAAATAACAGTTCTTAAAGGGGCAAGCCCCTTTAAAACTTCATTCCTCTTTCTTCAGTTGCTAGCTGATCTATACTAATTACTTTAAGAGGTTTAAGTAATTGTTTTTTCGTCTGTTTTTGAGGCAAAGTCTAACTATGTAATCCTGGCTGTACTGAAATTCAGATATCACCTGCTTCTCTCTACTGAGTACTGGGATTAAAGCTGTGCAGTACCATGCCTGACCCTGCTCTAAGCAGTGTAATTGAGTCACCTGTCTTCTCCAGGTGATTTTTAACTCTCCTTTGTCGGTTCAGTTTGGACCACAGTCCATCAACCTCTAATGAGTAGGCATTTGATGTTGTGTCTTCAGAGTGTTTCACACACTGTTTTCTGCTCTTACATTTTGAGCTGATTTCCTACTGAATTCATCCCTGGGTCAGGCTGAGCTCCGCAGTTCTAGCAGCATGGTCAAATAGAGGGATCCCCACAAAACCAATTTCTATAGACTCAGAACTCTCTTAAAGACACCGTGGGAGTGAATGTCAGCCCTTTCCTTGTTTGTCAGTTAATGCCAGTGAGAGGAGTGGGAGGGAGAATGTATGCCACAGCCTGATGAGAGAGGCTTAGCCTCACGTAGACATAGGCCCACACTCTGTCCTTTGTGTGCAGGAACAAGTGCTCCCAGACTTGATTTCTTCTTGAAGGTGGAGCCAACTAAAATATTTCATCTAGTTCAGATTGCTAATTACCCAATTTACACATAGTTATGATGTCATTAGGATGGTGAAAACATCCCCAGCTGGCGTCAGATGGATTTTCTTCCTGAAAGCATTATACTTTAATTTGATTTTGTAAGGATCCTCTTACTTGTGAAGTCTCAGGTATTCTTGTTTGTGGTAACCATCCTTGAAGATGTGTATTTTTTTCCAATATAATACATTTCCTCCCTTACAGATGGATAAAGGACAGTCAACAGAAATCCGTCTGTTGTGACCAAATGTTAGATGAGTATATGCAAGGGTGGTAGACACAGGTAAACAGTACTGGGTCTGTCAGTTGTGGCCGATTTAATGAGCACCAAATTGCTGAGCATGTTGTATATACTAGATGACTAACAGACTATTGAAACACAGTGATAGACAGGATAGAAAGAACCGTTCCTTCATCTGATTGATTGAACCACAATTATTGCTGTTGTTACAGAGATTTTTAAAAACAGCAAAGCGTACTTAGTGACCCATGAACAATGTCTCAAAGTCATTCAACTTTTCATAATGTAATTAAGATGGGGCTCAGTGCTATGACTTACTACATCTATTGACTACAATAATTGCAATAGGGTCTGTTTAAAAATGAATTCCAAGTTTATTGTCAAAGTCAGGATTTGTAACTGACCTTGATGAATAGTGCATTCTTTCTTGTTAGTTTGCATAACTTACTGACTTAAGACAATTAGTTCCTAAGCAGTATTAGTTTGAGATACACATTATGCCTTTTAATAGTCTCAGGTTTTGACTTTTTGTCCATTATATATTGGAACTGAAGAAAACCAAACATTTTAAAGTTCACATTTTCTCTTACCTGAGCTGTTGAATGAATTTATTAGTCAGTCTTTAGTCATTTTACCCAGAATGTGAGAATACTCTTGCATTACTTCAAAGACATAACTGAAGGCCAAGTCCTAAGCAGAGTTCCACATTCAGGCAAGGTGCCTTGAGGTTTTAAACAGTATCAATCAGTATTTTATTGTTTGTTAATGCTGTGTTTCTTAGTGCTATGGAGTGACAATTAGTTAAAATATTTAAATGTTAGTCTTGTTGATTTAAAGAGATGAAAAGATACAATTTTAAAAAAATTAAGCCAAATAAATATTTTCCTATCTTCTTCCTAATTATATAGTCACCTGATAAGATCAATACTAATCTTTCCTCTCCATCATTGTAAATCACTAGAGCTACAGAATTATGGAAGTTTTTTTGTTGTTCTGTTAAAGTTCATTTATGTAGCTCACAATTAATTAAAAATACATTTTCTCCTTTATTCCTCCAGTTTTTCATACTCTTTGCTGCTGATCTACAGTTGGGTCAGAAAAATAATGAAGTTGTTATTTAGAAATAATTAAGTGAGGCTTTAGGTTTTAGGGAAGAGGGTCCTCCCTAAATTCTCTTTTCAACCAAATCATTCTCCATGTCCTGGTATGTAAATTCAGTGTGATCAGTACAAGCATACAAGCTGGCAAGATCTGGGCAGTGGACGCTCATTGCCTTGCAATGTCTTTGTTTAAAATCTTTCATAATTCATCCTCAGAAATGGCCCTCTTAGTAATTAGTTCCCTTTAATATCTTCATTTTCATTTAAATGTTCAATGATCAGGATAATTAGAATTAATTTGGCATTGTCATCTTATGGTAATGAAGCTCCTGTCACTTACCAGGGGCATCCTGCAGGCACAGTGCTGGAAGAGACACTGCTCCTCACACTTCCACACTGGCTATGGGCGTTGGTTAAAGTTATAACAGTGGGACCTGGCCCGATTCCAGGTTAAATTTATATCACTTCTGTTGGATGATGATCATGGACAGTCAAGCTGGTGGTCTTGCCCTGCTCTTAAGCAGCATGGTTAATGATTCTGTCTCCATTCCTCTGGGTCTTACCACTCAATATCAATTGTACCATAAAAAAAGGAATTGTATTGAATTAAGCTGAAACAAATAAAAGCTGACCAAAACTACTTCGAAGACTAGATAGAATCTAGAAAAATCAAAGTTCAAGAAACTTTGAACCAGAACAACCTGTAACAAAAAAATTGTGCCCACAAATTTTCAAACTGAAACTCTTCTCACTTTATCTAGTTTTCATTCTCCAGTTACAAGCAAGATATATTTTTTATCCTCTTTATTAAAAAACATACCTCCACCTCCACACCAAATAGACAGGTCCTTCATCATCTTCATCATCTTCCTTACTCCTGGGAAGCATGAGGTTAAGTAGAAAGTTTAACTGACTGCAAATCTGGAATAAGAAACTCTAAAGATATCTAGACTTGCTAAATGAAGCAATATGTAAGGCTGCCTCCAGAAAATTCACTGGTGTCTAAGTCAGAATCCTCATCTTACACGTAGTGGATCTTCCTCCACTAGACTGTATACTTTGCTTTGTATGTGTTTTCTCAAAGAGTAATGTCATATTATTTACATATATATTTATCTAAATTATCATCATTGATAAAATACAATTATTCATGAAGAGAAATGTTTACTTCCAATCACTGTAATGATAATGACTTTGATCAAATGAAAATACTATACTAAACTTGTTAGCTTATGAAACACTTCCTTTTTCTAATGACTTTTGGGGTTAGAAAGTTAGAAAGGGCAGAGCTTGGCATTTCCCTCTGTATTTATTCTGATAACTAACTGGCTAGAATGTTTACATTGTCTATGGTCTGGAACTTCAGCTGGGAATCACGTGACACCCCTATCTGGCTGTCTAGTGTGGTAGTCTCATGACAGTAGAACCTCAGTCGGTGGATGACCCTTGAAGAGTGTCCTAAGAGATTATAAGGCAAATGTGTGTCTCCCAGTGTGAATAGTTTGGGGAGTTACAGAATGTGGTTCATCTGCTCTTTTCTGATCAACAGAGTGATAGGGGAGGCTTCCTGTGCTTCTAGTGGATAGGATATCTATTTCTCCTATTCCTGGGAAGGAGGGAGTGAGGGAGGGAGGGAGAGAGGGAGGGAGGGAGGGAGGGAGGGAGGGAAGCTCAACCCTTTGCAAACTTTTTAAAATCACCAGAGAGTGGGCAAAAGCTGAGAGGTTCTATACTCATCACAAATAGAAAAATGCCTTAAAATTCTCCAGGTAGTTAACCACACAGAGTTGATTTAGGGCAACACAAGGAGGCTAAGGAAGGTAGGCTTGGATGTGCCTTGGTGAAAGGCAGTGAGAAATCCCCTTGATAGTAGGCCTTTGTGCTTGGGGGTCAGTCGAGAAAAGCAAGCATGGGCCAATTACCCACAATGTCTCAATCCCTGCTATGAATGCAGTGGTATCACATTGATACGTTGAAGGTGACCACAGCGGGGTATTCACACCATAGAAATTCAAAGAAACTAAAGAAAGAGAGGGCCCATTTACTCAGAGATCCATTTGCTTAATGCGTAGCAGCACAGTGCTAGCTCTAAAGAGGCTCTGGACATGACGAACACAGGCTGTTGTAGGATAAACACATTTTGAAATGGGCCCGTTTCAGAACAGGTCATGAAAGGAGTGCTCCTAACCCTGAGAAACTACAACGCTCTCTGGACTTCTAAAGAATTCAAAACTGAGAATCTGAACCAAGTTTGCACATGTCTCCAAGGGGTCACGATGCCTCCCTGGATACTTGTTTTTGTATAAATTCTTGTTAATTTGTTTCAACTTCTCACTTACATCCATGAGTAGGTCTTACATGGATGATAATTAGTATGGGAAATATTTAAACATTCTTTACAAAAAAAAGAGAAATCATTTAGTTTTAATGATCTTTAGATATCACATCTCTAGAAAGTAGCTGAAATACCATTCAGTGGTGTTACGGGGACAGGACAGGTAAGATTAACAAAGAATAGCAGGAGGTTAATACCAGCTATGCCTTCCGCGGCCCTTGGCCAGATGTGGAACATAGTGTCCATGTTCACTGTAGCTGGGGAGAAAGTGATGATAAATCCACAGGGAGAGGGACTCTGCTCAGGGTGGGGGAAGAAGGCTATGGAAGACTTTGTAACCGAGGCTGAAGTGTGGTTGGCTCCCACCTCCACACTTCTGATTGCTTGGATGCAGTTCATTCTTAATTCAGGTTTATTATGAAAGACAGCAAGGTGGCCTTTCCAATGGGTTGAAATGTACATATTTTGTGAATTTATAAAAATTTTAAGGTTTGTTAATTTTTATTTTTGAGATTATAACATAATCACAACATTTCTCCATTCCCTTTCCTCCCTTGAAAGCCCCCCATATACCCCTTGCCACTCTCCTTCAAATTTGTGGCCTCATTTTTCATTAATTGCTACTGAGTGCATATATGTATGTACATGCATATTTCTAAATGTAAACTGCTCAGTCTGTGTAATTGAGGAGAATGTACAGAATTTGACAATATGCTATAAATAGTCCATTTATATATTTTGGAACTAGTGGATTATGTCAGTTGCCATGTGTGGAACAGAACAAAAATGTGAATTAATATATTTAAACTGCAAATAGCCATTCTTATTCTGCTTGATTTAGGGCCATACCTGGAGTTCATGTGAAGTGAAGTTTTGGTATAATTTTATATCTATTGCTAATATTTGTTTAAATATTTTTATTCTTTATCTCTTGTGATGCTGAAGACTGCATATTCACAGACTTATGCAGGGCCGGTAAAGACTGTCGCTGAATCACCTCTGTCATTAGTCTTTATAAAACAACCACCCTTGCCTTTCCCACAATCTTTAAACATGATGAAAGTCTTCTATATGTTATCAGACAGTGAAATGGAGCTTCTTTATCAGTGACAACTATCAGCCAACTTATTTTAAATTACAGAGGAAACAATAAACTAAGTTTAAAAATCCAGATAGACTGGAAAGATGCTAAACATACCACACACCATTATCACTAAACAGCAGTGGCTAATATTATAGCATGTGGAATAGATAAGGGAATCAAAGGGAAAAAAGGAAAGAAAAAGAGTGTAAAATTGCTAGATCATAGTCACAAAAAGATGAAATTTTATGAAGAATAAAAGTTAGGGTAGGAATTTACTAATAAATGCATGTATATGGTTCTGTGCCCTGTCTGCTCAATACAAACGATATATGTGTCTCAAACAGCTCTGTCATAGCTATGAGCTATTACCCTGATATGCTTATGTTACAGAGGTTTGTAATCATCACTGTCAATGAATTACAGTCCAACTGAAATTTTACTATAATTGATTTAACTATTTTATATTATGCATGTATTGATTTCAAGAAAGCATTTGATGAAATTTCCTTGCAACACAAATGGTGAACATGGCTAACACAACCTATAAGATCAATTAGCAATTGTGGTATTCCTGAG